>VDFB02150178.1:0-11969 GCA_007258455.2 Sequoia sempervirens | reverse complement strand
TTTTCTGATGTTTTTGGATTTTTGATAGATTTTATGATGTTTTTGGATTTTGATTTTCTGATGTTTTTGGATTTTTGATAGATTTTTTGATGTTTTTGGTTTTTCTCAAGATATTTGATTTGGAATGAGATGGTATGACCAATTGAAGGAACAAGATGAACCACAATAGAGGTAATGCAACCATGGATAAATGATAGATCAAAATGAAAGTCACTGCAAAACATGTCACACAAGCAACATATCTCTTGTTGAAAGATGACAATAGTTGATTGATTAATATGCCAAGAATGATTGATTCCATAAGGCATGATGATGATAAGTACTTAGGATTACTAATATCCTCTAAGTACAAAAAGATTGATGATTGTTGACGATTGATTGACAAAAGATATGAGGATTGGATAATGTTTTATAGCTAGGCTCAAATATGTTTTGCATGATAAGATTCAAGGTTGCAAATGGACATGATGACATGGATTTTGATAAGCTAGGAGATATGGAATGGAATAATGCAAGGATAACGATAATGAATGGGATGATCAAGATCAACTAGACAAGATATATACACAAGGACCAAGTGCTTTGCCCCCATTCCTCATCAAAACCAAGGACGAAAAGAAAGGATGTATCTAGTAAGAATGATGGAATATGGATGAGATAAAAGATATGGTACGAAAGATATGGATAAAGCATATAGGATAAGCATATACGATGTTCAAGAAGATTCTTAACCTTATCAAGATCAAAAGTGGAAATGTAAGGAATGAGCGTAGAAAGGATAATGACCATGAATGATAAGATGGATGAGACTTGCCCCTAAGTGTAGAGTGCAAGAGGAATATGTAAGATAGGATATGGATGATAGGGAGATGGAGGAAGGACTTTAACATTGAGTTTCACAACCAATTATCCCTTTAATTAACCATGGAAATGGGGATTAGAAGTTCATAAATGCTGGTAGATTAATGGTATGATGGAAGAGACTAAGGATTTATGCAAAGGTTTGGATTAAAGGGGAATGATGGGGGATGAATGTTGGATAATGGATAGATGGAAAGGATGACAAGCTCAACATTGGCACACACCTTGAAGGATGGTGGAGTGATGTAGGAAGAATGGATTTGGAAAGTGATATGTTATTATATGGAAGATTGGAGGAAGCTTTTGGATAAGAAAATTTGGATGCCAATTTTGATTTTATTGCTTCTATGAGACTTTTAGGAATCCACATGATTTTTGACTTTGATATTTGCTTAGTGGGCCTTTGTGGCCTTGAAAATTTTTCATTTATGGACCTTTGTGGTCTTTGAAAATTTCCTTTTTTATTTGATGGGCCTTTGTGGCCTTTTGAAAATTTCTTTTGATTTATGGACCTTTGTGGTCTTTGAAAATTTCCTTTTTGCTTTGATAGGCCTTTGTGGCCTTTTTGATTTTTCCTTTGATTTTGGATCAAGTTTTCTTTTATTTTTGCATGTCTCTTCAAGGAGACATGTTGATCCTTTGATACATGTGGATTTTGATATAGAAGCTTCTGATATTTGGCACCCAAATTGCTTCCAAGAGCAATGGGAGGGGTGGATTAAGATGAATGGTATGGAGGTATTATGGATGAGTTAATGTGGGTAGAATTTTGAAAGGGAATCAAGGATGTGTGCCTTTGTTTTTCTTGAGGAATAGGATATGGACCTAGGATAGATGGAAATTTTGATGGACTAGGATGAGGACCTAGGATAGATGGAAAGTTTGATGGACTAGGATGAGGACCTAAGATAGATGGAAGGTTTGATGGACTAATATGAGAACCTAGGATAGATGGTAGGTTTGATGGACTAGAACACTTAGGTATATAACCAAGGCCATGGTGATATGGGTGTTTTTGAATAAAAAGGGGTTCTAGGATACCTTGTTCATGAATGCCTAATCCTTTTCCTTTGTAGTTCATACTTTGACACATTTGTTTGCCAATGGGATATGTATTGTTTGTGAAACAAGATGCAAGTCCATTTTGGGGAGGATATGATATGGATGAGAGGTTAGGTGTTGGAAGTAAACTAGAATGGATAAAGGTGGAGGATCCTAATTTATAGGTATGGGGTTCATGGATAGCTTGAATAGGTGTGATAGGCTCTTGACATGGGGATGATGGGATATTTTGATCTTGACTTGGAAAAGGATCATGAGGTGGTATGAAAGACATATCTTGATCATGAGAAGGATAAACATCTTCATGGGATGAAAGGGCATCCTTGAATGGAAGCATATCTTGATCTTGATGAGGAAGGGAATCATGATATTTCGTAGAAAGTGTGTCTTGATTGTCAATTGGTAAGAAATCATTAGATAGGATGGAAGAACTATCATGATCTTGTGATGCAATAGAATCATGATATGGTATGGATTGATTAGATGATGTGGAAAAAGAACTTGGAAGGATACTTGTCTCTTGTGATGGATATGAATTATTTTGGATGAAAAGTGAAAGGAGGGGATCATCATAAGATTCTTGAGAAATGGGATCTTGATCAAAGATTGGAAGATTTTGTGAGATTGTGGAATCATTGGATGGAGTAGAAAGAATATCTTGACCTTGATGTGTAGGGGAGCCTATGCTAGCATGCTTTGGATTGAGAGTTTGACATGAATCATTGGATGTTGAGGATATGATAGAAGAAGGTGATTGGATTGAATTGTTAACTTGGGTGAAAGAATCTTGAGGTTCATTTTGGCTTACGGTGGATGGAGATAAATGCGTGACATGATAAGATTGTTCAATATCTTTTGTATTTGAGGACTAAGATTTGGGCTTATTGAAATTTTGGAAAAATTCAAAGATATTGAACTTGGATGATGGAGTTGTTGGTGAAGAAGGTCTCATGTTCATTGTTTGGTCAAGAGGATATGGGTAGATGTTTGGCATTAGATATCTCTTTGTGGTTGTTTCCAAGATTTGTTGTTGAAGGTTCTTTAGTTGATAAGCTAAAGCATTCAATTGATCCTCCTCTATTTCAGCCATGGTGGTTTGTGTTTCTTTTGGGATGATCTTATCTATTTTAATGACAAGAAAACATAGCAAGAAAAAATAGAACTGTTGTTGATTAAATCCTAAATTTTTAAACAAAGAGTGTATGTTCAAGAACCAAACATGGTTCCTCTTGATTTTCACTGGTTTGATGACAAGATAAGACAATTCAAAACACTCACTCCTAGAGACAAAGGTCATCGTTATATACTGAACGACCCACGTACTTGAATCATGGGCCACTCACACACCATGTCACCCCTAGAGGGCACCCATATGTTTTTGGTCTTTTCAGGTGTATATCAGAGGACGTAAGTGGATACTAGATCCCCCAGCAAACAACAATCCTTTTTGGCAATTATATGGTGAGTATTGAGGGTAGCCCTTTCCTACTCTCGCACTTAGTATTACAATGTTTAGAACCCACAAGCTTAAGCTTGTAGATGTCTAAATTTGGACACCTCTAATTTATCCAAAATTCCATCCCTTTCATCTTATTTTTGCTAATTAAGTAATACTACTATTATTTAATTAATATTCTGGCCTCAAATCTCTTGGGTAAGGTATTTAATCAATAATACCTTATCTCTTTAATCCTCCTTCAATCAATTGAATTAAATAAACATTCTATTTATTTAACTCCTTTATGTCACATCCCTCCATCTTTTACCTAATCTTAATCCTTCTTCTAATCTCATCATTAGGATGTGCACATGCCTAATCCTTGATTAGGATGTGTCACATCCTCCAACTTTTGCAAGTTGGCCTCTAATCTCTTTTAGCCACCTAACCATCCTCTAATCCTTCACTAACTAGCCTAATCAACCTCTCAAAGAATTTTTAATTCCTTTTATCCTTCCAAGGAATATTAAATTCCTTTTCTCTTCCCCATGTCCCTTATGACATGTGTCCTTGGTCAACCCTCTTAAATGCCTTTCTTTTTTGACAAGGCATCTCCTTCCCATGAATTTTAATTCACCTTTAATCCCCCAAGGCATTTAAGGAATTTTAAATTCCTTCTCTCATCCCCATAAGGATATTTGAGGAATTTTTAATTCCCCACTTGTCCTCTCACCCACATGGGGACAAGTACCTCCTTTATGAGGAGACATTGTCCAATCCCAAGGTAATTTGTACCCCTCTCCATGTCATGTCCTTCTCCTTCCACCTCATGTCCACTTCACCTTTTAGGGCTATCTCACTTGCCACATGTCAAGATGTGAGGGCTTGTGAGTTCTCAACTCACCTTAGCCCTACATCTTGATATTTGGTGGATCAATCTCAACCGTCCATTTCCCCTAGGATTTTCCAAAAATCCTATAAATACCCCCTCTTTTCTCTCATTTTGGAGAGATCATTTTGCTAGCCAAACTCTTGCAATTTTGTTTCTCAACTCTTACTTAGCCATTTTCTTGTGTTCATCCACTTGCACTCATCTTTACAACTCCATTTTGCTTGCATCCACTTGCCATCCAAGGAGCATACACATCCAAGATCGAAGGGCCAACCAAAGGATCAACTCAACGCAAGGTATAAAGTTCCATTTTGTGGCTTTGTCTTGTTTTGTTTCCAACTTAGGCTAATCTTGAAGTGTAGGTTGTTTTAAGTTGTTTATTTGCACTTTGCACTCTTTTAACTTGTTGCTTGATTTATAATGCTCTATTTCGACCTATCACATTTCTGGCACGCCCGGTGGGACCCACAAACGGGTCTATTTCCTTCACGTTTGCTATTTTTTGCATTTTTCAAGGTCCAAGTTACAGGGTGGCGGACTGGTCCTCCTGCAGTGGCAGACTGGTCCTGGAGTGGCGGATTGGTCCTAATTCAGTGGCAGATTGGTCCTAATTGAGTGGCGAACTGGTCCTAATTCAGTGGCGGATTGGTCCTAGAGTGGCGGATTGGTCCTAATTCAGTGGCAGACTGGTCCTAATTCAGTGGCGGATTGGTCCTGGAGTGGCGGATTAGTCCTAATTCAGTGGCGGACTGGTCCTAATTCAGTGGCGGATTGGTCCTGGAGTGGCGGATTGGTCCTAATTCAGTGGCGGATTGGTCCTAATTCAGTGGCAGAATCGTCCTAATTCAGTGGCAGACTGGTCCTAATTCAGTGGCAGATTGGTCCTAATTTAGTGGCAGACTGGTCCTAATTAAGTGGCGGATTGGTCCTGGAGTGGCAGATTGGTCCTAATTCAGTGGCGGACTGGTCCTAATTCAGTGGTGGACTGGTCCTAATTCAGTGGCGGATTGGTCCTAATTTAGTGGCAGATTGGGCCTAATTCAGTGGCGGACTGGTCCTAATTCAGTGGCGGACCTGTCCTACAGAAGGTAAAAATTTTAAGTTTTCCCGAATTGTCTTTTGGTAAAATAGGAACATAGTTTAATTAAAGGGGTGTCAATAAACCTTGCTTGGCGTGTTTGGGAAGGCCATTTGACGTATCCAATCCCCTTGCACCATTTGGCGATTCTGGGTGACGAGAAATTGTAGCTTTCCAAGTCCTTTTGAGTCACCCTTTTTCACTTTCTTAGTGGGACCTGCTTGGGGATTTCATCACCCCAAGGGATGATTCCAACCACGCGTACTGGCGGGGTATATAAAGGGGGGAGCGAAGTCGCACTCCCAATCCAACCATGTTGTAATTGGCGAAGCGTCGAGATGACGTGAAGAGTTGGTCTGAGCCTCTAGTATCTCGCTAAGGTTCCCGACTCACGCTTGTAATGGGTTGGTGTTCACGGTTTGGGCCTCACGTATCGTGCGTATATCGAGGACTCCTTAACAACCATGTTCATCCTAGAGTAGAAGACTTTGTTGGCCATACCCATCTCTACTAATCTTAGGGTTGTGCTGTCTGAATTGTCTTTCTTGTGCAAAACCAATCATTATCAGTGTTTGCTATATTTTTGGGTCCTTTGCCTTACCCATCCATCAAAGAAATCAAGCTTGACCTTATCCCTTGGCAAACCGGGCTTCTAGTAAGCAAACCGGGTCCTAGTGCAGTGCTAAACCGGGTCCTAGTGCAAAGGCTAAACTTCTGTCTCTAGTGCTAAAACCGGGTCCTAGTGCAAGCAAACCGGCCCTAGTGCTGCTAAACCTCGGTTCTAGTGCAGTGCTAAACCCGCCCTAGTGCAAAGTACAAACTCCTCGCCCTAGTGCCAAACCGGTCCTAGTGCAGTGCCAAACCTGTCCTAGTGCAGTGCCAAACCTGTCTTTCTGCAATGCCAAACCTGTCCTTTTGCAGTGGCGAACTGGTCCTAATTCAGTGGCGGACTGGTCCTAATGTAGTGGCGGAACTGTCCTAGTGCAGTGGCGGACCTATCCTTCTGCTCTTTCTTCCCAGGGCCGCCATTTCCATATTGTTTATCCGATTGACTCCGTTCAAAGGCAGTTCCTCTCATCTTTTCGTGCTCTTTTTGATGATATGTACCACTTCATACTTTTGAGAAGTTGGCCGGGGCACATTTTTTTCTTCACCATCTACCTCCTCGAGGGGGGTATACCCTACCACTCTCTCCGTTTACTCATTCCGAGTAAACATTCACCCATTTAACACATCCTTTCATCATTCCGAACTCTCGTTCTGTCATTCTGATCATCCGTTTACTCGTTCCGAGTAAAAGTTCATCCATTTCACACATCCTTTCATCATTTCAAAATCTTATTCTATCATTTTGATTATCCGTTTACTCATTCTGAGTAAAAGTTCACCCATTTAACACATCCTTTCATCATTCTGAACTCTCATCCTATCATTCTAATCATTTGTTTGCTCGTTCTGAGCAGACGCTCATCCATTTCTATCATCCATTCCTCCAATCAAATCATCCAAATCCCCTAAACTTCGTCTTGGGTTATTATCCAAATTGACCAAAGTGTCTAATCTGATCGTCATCATTAAAATCCGCTTAGAATTGTCATCCATCCTAAGTTAATCATCATCGTCGGCCCAATCAATCCATTTTCAATCTCAAAGTGGATTCGGTGCCCCAATCATCTCTTTGTCATTTAATCTGATCAATCAACATCCTAAGTCACCTAGGGTAATCTCTAAACAGCGTTTAAAGTCCCTTCTGTCATCCTATCTGATCCATCAGTCGATCTTATCAATTAATCATCGATCAATCTTATCCAATCCAATCCAATCCAATCCAATCCAATCCAATCACATCCCTATCCAATCACCTTCGACCCAATCAATCTACTTCCATCTTGAGGCAAATTCGGTTTCATAATCATCCTTTGATCATCCAATCCAATTGTCAGAATCAATCCCATCCAATCATCCTAATCTAAGTTTTAATCCAATCCCAATCTGAGCTTGTCCTAAATCCCAATTTGAGCTTTAGTCCGATTCCATCCACAATATTTCATCCATCCTCTTTATCCTTTCACCATCATGAATCCTTATCCTCCATCAATAGTGGTCAAGGGAAACCCTAATTATGTCGACGACGATAATGAAAGTCTTGTTGATCAAGAAGAATGCGACATAGATTCTCTTGACGCTATCGTTGCTAGTAAGCTTTCTCCACCCACATTCCAAAATCCAATCACCCCATTGAGTTATCCCATCATGTCTTCATCTATGCCTAATCACACTCCTTATGCTACCTTTGACAAGGGATGTCCATCATATCCATCATATCCTTCATCTACATCGTCCTCTTATCCAACACCTGCATCCTCTTATCCTAGTCTGCCACAACAATACCCTCATCCTAATCCCTCGTCCACATCCTCCTATCTTAATCCTTCATCCACATTTACCCACTACCCTAATATCCCATACCAATCTTCTCACCCTAATCCTACATTCGCACCTTCCTATTCTAATCCAACATCCACACCAACCTATCCTTATCCTAATCCGACATCCGCAGTTCCCTATCTCCATTCACCACCTCAATCTTCTCATCCTAATCCACCATCCCCATACCCTTACCACAATCCACCACCCACCTCCTTATGTCCTAATTCACCATACCAATACCCCTATCTTAAACCTTCACCTAATCTCCCATCTATTCCCAGTCCTGCATCCAATCCCATTCCCCTATCTAATCCTAGCCCACCAATCCCTAGTCCTAATCCCCCACTAATCCATAAACCTTCATCCACTCCCACCTCGCCATCTCAACCTAGTGTATTCAAGTTTCTCCAAGGACTTATAACAAAGGAAACATCCCCCACTCCACACATTGCAGTCGTGGAACCATGCCATCCCACCCCATCATCCATGGTCGTTAGTGACGAGACCCTTCTCCATCCAACACCTATCATTGACGATACCATCACATCCTCTAACTCCACTGAGTCCCCATCTCCTACCATCACATCCTTTGAATCCACTGAGTCCCCATCTCCTACCATCACATCTACCAAATCCATTCAACACCCACTCCCTACTCTGAGAGTCGTCGAACCTATTGATGACACCCAAATCCAATCCACTTCTTCCACTCCTAGTATCCATTCCCAAGAATATCTTGAATCTTCCATCCTTCCATCTTCCCCACTTGAAGAGTCCCCCCATGACTCCATTATCATGCCTCCCACACATGATGAGTCGTGCCAAGAGCCTGACCCAAAGCATGCCAACATATCCCCTCCTCCAGATCAAGATCCTACCATCCCATCTAGTCTACTGCAAGATCACAGTCCCCCATCCATTCCATCCCATGATCCTCTTGACATTCAAGATTCTACCGCTCCATCTCCATCTCCATCGCATGAGTCCGCTACCACAAAATCAGATCTTATCATATCCCCTACTCCTTCTCTCGATACCACCCATCCAAATACTGCTATCCCACCATCTCCTTCTCAGGATCCCCCATCATCGCCTAAAAATACTATCCCCACACCGCTTGCATATCCCCTTGGTACTCTCACATTCTTCCATGGTGGCCTCCTTGTAGAAGAAAAACACGGTGTATATAACACCCATCATCCCCACCTAATAATGGACTCGCATCATGTTTCCAGAATAAAAAAAATCCTATCATAGATCGAATGCTCAAGAACATGAACTATCAAGGAAAAAGGTCTATAGGCCTTCAATGAAAGCAAGGTATTTTAGAGCCCATCCAAGTCAAAGAACAAATCTAGCATGCAAGGTCTTTGGATCTATTCCCAAGACTACAATCTAAAACATGTTGTACAACCTCTAGGACGCCCTCAATGAGCTCTTTCCAAAAGAAATGTCGCTCTTCCCATCGCCTCCACCAAATCATATGTCAGTAATCCTCCTCCTCCATCGTATCACCTCAAAACAACCATTCATATTCCTCCTTCATCTGCTCCATCCATTTTGGGTCCTTACATCCCTCCATCCACCATCTCCCATCCTTCATCTACTCTATCCATCTTGGGTCCGTATATCCCAAGATCACCTCCTCCATCTCATCCTTTCACCCATCCAATGCCTATCCATGTCATCCATCATAAACATCTCTCTCACATATCCCATAATCAGGATCAACAAAGGCACATACCTAAGCATCCCCCATCTACATGTAATCCCCATACTCCTACCTCCATTGCTCCACATCGTCCATCCCCTCACACCCATCCCATTGCTAATAATGAAAGCACTTTGATGCCAGAGGAAAATGCATCAATCTAAACACCCACATGACCTAGCTCCCATGTCCTCTAATGCATATGGTAAAGAAAAGAAAACAAAATCCCAAATCAAAATCAAATCTATAGCTCACAAAGAGCTAGCAAAGCAAAAATCAAAACCATGTGGATCCCAAAGAAAAAAGATGGAATGCCATCAAATGAAAAAGCTGTAAGAACATCCAAAGTTGCTAATCCAAAAGCTGTGTCTGTATACCCACGCTTTCATCTCCTAAGTCTGTTTTGGGTCCCTATGTCCCAAAATTCACAATTCCATCTTCTCCATTATCCCCACATTCTCCATCCATTCATCCTTTTATCTTTTCACATCCATCACCACATGTGCCAATGTTGGTCCTGAACTCATCTCCCCATCACGTATCCACCCCCTCATTCTATCCATACCATTTCCAACATCCCACCCATTATCCCCTGTATCTTCCCCATCAAATCCCTCTCATTCATCCTCTCGCATAATCCATTTATCTTAAGGTTGTACCAACATCCAATAGTCAGTTCAAACATGAGCTCTTAATACCTCATATGGAACTTGATGCTTGAGTCCTTCATCCATATCCTTATCGCATGTCTTCTAAATCCACTTATTTTCCTCCCTATCCTTATCCATCTCCTTCCGCATATTATCCAAAAAATCCAAAAAATCCAAAAAAGTCAAAAAATAAAAAAATCAAACAAATAAAATAGTAAAGAGAAATAATTCATCCAATGGTGAAAACTTGGCAAACAAGCGCCTTGGATAAGTACCATGATGAAAACCTGGCAAACAGGTGTCATGCGTAAATCCCCATCTGCACTTGGGGGCAACTTCCTCATATGCATTCCCTCCATCCACTATGCTTCATGCTATGCTTTTGGCTATGCACCCATCTTATTGCTATACATAATTTTTGTCCATCCCCTCCATCCTATTGAGCTTACACATCCTGTTTGGCATATCTCATTTATCACAATCCTTCCATCCTCCTTGTGATCTTGATAACAATGGGGCAAACATATAAGCATGCTTTGGACACCTCTTAGCATACATTCCCCTCATCCAGACACTATCCTAATCCTCATTCGCACTCGTCTATCTTCCTTATCCACCCATCATGCTACCTTCCATCTCCCTTCCTTATCCATGCATCCTATCTTCATCCATCTCACTCTTTTATCTTCCCATCCCCTTGTATTCCATCCTTCATTCCTCCCCGCACATGACATATCTAGAGTGGGGGCATCTATCTTCCTTTGTGATACAGTCCTTGGAGACATCATTCATTCCATCAAAAACCCCCCCATCCTCTACCCTCATCCCACCTCATAATACCTTGTCATTGGTATCTCGCTATAGGATTTTCCCCACCCAACCCAATTCCATCTATCTCATCATCATCACTTCTGCTTCTTTTACACATCTTTTCAATCTCCTATCCTATCTCATCATCCATCTATCCATCATATCGTCCTCCTAATTCATCTTTTGATGACTTGGATAACTATCCCATCCCTGAGCTTTGTGATCACCACCATCCTCCAATCTAATCCAATAGGTCTATCTTGTCCCATCGTGTCGGTCCAATCATTTTATCCCCTTCTCTAGGGTTATCTCATCCTCTTTCATCCATCACTTGTCTTTGGCCTTCTGTCAAACTACGTTGCCCCTGTGCTTTCACGTAGGCAAGGTCGATCATTTGATCTGCCCCCGGGGTTCCATCCATCATCGATCTATATTGTCCACTTTTCTCCTATTCTCCATCCTATCTTGGTCATCCGTCAAAATCTCCATCATGGTCTGTCGTCAGCCTTTTGTTGAACTACGAGGGCTCTGTGCTTCCACATAGGCAAGGCTAATCTTTGATCGGCCCTCGAGCCCCTAGGTCACTAGGATGTGTTAGTCTCCTGTCTTGTGTCATGTCTCTTGCATCATGTCTCTCGTGTCGCGTCGTCAGGCTACACCCTTATTTAGCTGGATCTTAACAAACGAGATCCACTTGTATCATCCAATCCAATCAGTTCTGAATATCCTGCGTCATATCAATCTTTTCATTTAGTATCCATCATCGGTCTCAACAGGATGCATCCTTCCTAACAGACCTCCTCAATCCCAGCCATCCCTTTGATTGATCCTATGGCAAAGGACATTTGAAATTAATTGTGATCTTTTGATGCTTTGAATTTTGTTTATCATTTGAGCTCCCTATCATCACTTTTCATGGTCGCCTTGATCCATCATATCATGGTGTGCTTTGATTAGTCAACATAGGGGTGTATCTTGATCTTTTCTGTCTTCTCGGTTGTCCCACGTAGTACCCACCAAGATCCCTGAGGTCTTGT
>VDFB02150177.1:0-38239 GCA_007258455.2 Sequoia sempervirens | reverse complement strand
CCATTCCCAGATGTCTTTCAAGTTGGGATTTACTGCAAGCGGTATACCCAGATATCTTACAATCTTGCTTAGGCCTCCCCACTGTAGACCAAACTCCTCAAACCACTCGGGTTTCTTTTCATCCCACCTTAACATAATAGACTTAGCTTTAGATATCCTTGCTCTTGCTACCTTTTCTAGGAGGCTAAGTTTGTTCATTAGGTTGCTTATATTCTCCTTTTCGAGGCTTAAGAGCAGAGCTATATCATTTGCAAATTTCAAGTTAATCGATTCCTCTTGGTTGGGGAGGATGAGCCCGTTTACTTAAGGGCTTATGGAATGGTCTTTTAAAATATAATGTACTGCATCTATAGCTATAACAAATAGGGAGGGAATTAGGGGGCAACCCAGTCTTATGGATCTTTGGAGCGCAATCTCCTCTAATAGGGACCCATTTACCTCAATTTGGGTATTTGCATCCTTTAATAAGGCTTTTATCATCCTCCATAATCCTTCTCAGAAACCCATAGCTTCTAGGACCATCACGATGAATGGCCATTCTACTCTATCATATGCCTTCTCAAAATCCACCAACAACATTCCAATATTCCGACCTGAGCAATTGGCCCACTCCATTGCCTCCCAACTTGTTAGGAGGTTCTCCAGAATGAACCTACCCTCGATGAAACCTGTTTGAGTGTTGTTTATGATCCTAGGTAGTAGTTTGGCTAATCTTAAGGCAATGGCCTTGGTAAATATCTTGTATGATATGTTGAGCAGTGTTATAGGCCTCCAATTCTTTATTAAGGCTTTGTCCTCATCTTTGGGGATTAGTTTAATTATACCCTTATTTATCTCCTTGCCTAGTGCCCTGGTATCTGTAGCCTCTATGTATACTTGGAGAAGGTCCTCACTGACCCAATCAATGTTCTTCTAGAATTCCGTCAAGATTCCATCCACCCCAAAAGCCCCATCATTTTTAGGGCGAGAATTACCACTTTAATTTCCTGAACTATCAATTAATTTGTTTAGCAAGTCAACCTCCTGCTCAAAGATTTTCTTAGGGATTAGCCTCTTGCAGTCTTTGCTAGCTTTATGGTTAAGAGTGCCATTGCCCCGAGATGCAAAGAGCACTTTATAGAATTGGAGGAAGCAAGCCTAAATCTCTTTAGGCTCTTTAACCAGCTTCTCCTCATGCCAAACCATGCTTATTTTCTCTTTTTCTTCCTTACTTTTTAGCATATTGAAGAAAAAATTTGAGCCTCTATCCCCTAGGGTAGCCTAGTTCATTCTTGCCCTCACCTTAACCCCTTGATCCTTGACAATCTGCACCTTCCTCAACTCACTCTTGATTGAGATTATTGCTTCGTTCAGGAGCAGATTTCTGGGGTCTACCTGGATTTCACTTCTAGCTTTTAGTAGGTTCTCTTGGAGAAGGTTCTCCCTCCTCCTTATGTCCTTTGCTCTCTTCTCCCCAATGGTTTGGAAGACATTCCTCCAAGCTTTGACATTGGCATTCCATTTTTCAATGCATGTAAGGCCTCTATGCATCTATTTATTGATTTCCCTTACTGTTTTTACATCATAACAATCCTCATTAGCAAGCAGGTTGGTGTTTAGCATAAATTTGTTGCCTTTCTTGGAAGTAGTGGGTTGCCCATTTCCCAGGATGATTTTAACAATCACGGGATGATGGTCAGAGTGTCCAAGGGGAGACTTCAACTCTAGTATTGGTCCCATCCACTTGGTCAAATTGGAATACACCTTTGTGAGCATACAATCTATCCAACTTGAAATAGATCCTCGTGTCGCCTTTCTAGAAATTGCACCAAGTGAACCATATGTTCCTTTTTTCGTTTCTTTGTCCCTCTATGGGGTCAAACAGTTCGAGACAATTCTTCATTTTGTACCAAAAAAATTTCTCATTCCCTTTCCAACCCATGTCACATCCCCCAATTTAATCCTCCATTCTTTCAATCATATTGAACGCTCCAAATGACTACAGGACAAGAAGTGAGTTGTGGGAGTGGTTGAGTAAGATGCAGGAAGTCCCCTGGATTATTGGGGGAGACTTCAACTTACTTCTTGCCCTGTAGTCATTTGGAGCGTAGATAGAGCAAATTCCAAATCTCAGGTTGTCTTTCTCAAGTATCACCCAAACAATTCTGTTGCAAGGTTAGGTACCTTGGTCTTTAACCCATTTTTCCCACCTATTTGAGACCAAGATTGCAGCACCTCCCTTTCCCTTTTCATGTTTGGTAACAAAATGGGTGGACTCCCTCCAAATGAAGTTCAGTCTGGTTTTAAGTTGAAAGCTTACTGCTTTGAGTTCTTGAAGTAGAATTATATCCTTTTGAGTGTTTTGATTCATGAATCTTCTTATGTTATATTTCCTATTTGGGGATTCGGGTCCCCTAATGTTCCAGGAGATACAATGAAGATTCATCAACATCCATCAACTGGGTTAATTCTTCTGAGTACCTAAATTCATCAAAGCACTTGGGAAGAGCAGCTTTTTCATTTTTACTTTTTTGACAAGGGATATCTTCTTAATTTTCTTTCTTCTACCCCCTTTTTTGCTTGAGCATCTTATTGGCTAAGGAACCCCCCTCCTCACCCTCTTGGCCTCTTTTATCTTGGTGGGGGGCTTGGGTGGGGTTTTCTTGGGTTGCAGGCCCCTCTATGACTTCATTTTTGGATAGGTCTCCAATACCCCCTACTTGGTTCAGGCTATTTAGGTAGTTTTAGAAAAACTCCAAGGCATCCTTCCCTAAGGGCTTGAAGCCTTGGCTAGATGAGAACTGAATTATGGCCTTATTTTCTTCAGCCTTCTCTTCAGGAATCTTTGGTGGGACTATTATGCCTTTAGCAGGGTCATCCTCAATGTCCATGGCCAAAGTCAGATGTTTTATCATCCCCAACTTCGGTCATTGACAGGAGAGGATTCCCCCCTTTATTCTTAGAAACTTTCGGGGCTTCCTCCATTTTTAAGGAGCCATTATCATTTTAAACGTTGTTCATATTACTATTTTGCTCATGTTTACAAGGTTTTGGGGTCTGTTCACAGGAGCACACTCTATCCTCTTCATTTTTAATCTAGTTTTCATTTGGGTGGAAGTTTCCTTACACCGCAACATGGGGTGATATATTGGCTTTGCGGAGTGACTGCCTCTGCAATAGCTGCATCTCTTCCACCCGATTTGAGATTATTTAGAATCTTTTTATTTTTAGCAATTTGGTTCCTCAAATTCAACAAAAACACCTCTTGAGCACTCAACTTGTTGCCAAGGGAGAGATGGCCACCTTTCTTTTGGTGGTCAACATGGGGGAGAGCATTCCCAGAGGAAACCTTGTTGGACTCCATCACGGGATACACACCCTTTCCTAGGCATGGGGAGATCTCGTGTGCTTCCTCTCGAAGGGCAAATCTTCCTTATATTGAAGCATGCTCTTCTGGTGACAAAGAGAGATGGCCACCTTTCTTTTGATGGTCAACATGGGGGAGAGCATTCCCAGAGGAAACCTTGTTGGACTCCACGTGATACACACCCTTTCCTAGGCATGGGGAGATCTCGTGTGCTTCCTCTCGAAGGGCAGATCTTCCTTATATTGAAGCATGCTCTTCTGGTGACAAAGATAAATCAAGACTATCATCCGCAGGAAGAGTCTACGAAGATGTCATGGTGTCGTTACTTGGCAACTCCACAGTCATGGGCATGGCATCCCAAACCCCAACACTTAGGGAGGGCTCGTTCACCTTCTTAGAGTCTCGGGCACCCCCCTGCTCGCCTTCCTCCAAATGGAGGCCAAAATTTTTAGGGTTAGGCGCATCTTTTCTTTTCCTATCTAGGATCTTGTATTTTAATATGGGGTAGTTTTTCCTTCTATGACCTTTTTTGCATAAAAAACATGTATTAACACCACCTAGGATTTCAATTTTGTAGTTCAGAATAGCATTATCAGTTTCTACTTCAATTTCCTCTAGAATTTCAATCTCTGATGCAATAGAGAGTAGGACGCGAGTGTCCATATGGAGCAGGGTGCTCCTGGTCTCCTCCACTCTGAGAGCCCTCCCTTATTTCAAGAGTAATTGGGGGATCACCGCCCATAGCACGGGCGTGACGTTTTTAATGTTAATCCATCTTGGGTAAGAGAGAGAGAGAGGATTTCCTCAAATATCAAGTTTGGGGACCAGGCAATGGCCCTAAAGACAACATTGCCCACTGTCCAAAATTCTTTCATAGTTGTCCTATTTTGCATTTTCACTAGATTTAAAGAATATTAAATATAACCCTTTTTGAATTAATCTGTGGAAATATTGGTAAATCCCTAGTTTTCTGTTCCAAACATTTGCCATCCAGTCATCTAAAAATTTACGAGATGGGGTTTTGTTACAGTCTAAAGCCGCAAAGAAAATAACGCCTTTTAACCTCTTTTCCTTGTTATCAAGCACATTAACCATATCTTCATTAGGAATGAAGAAATCCTTCTTAGGGTTAGCATGAGGGAACTTACCTCTCCCTCAATTTGCCCATTGGTCGCCTTTTGGGATTCCATCTCTGACTCCAATGAATTTGGCTGTTGTTGGAATCAAACCCCTACTGTTTTCCGCAACAACCTCTTTGAAAGATTTCATGACGCTATTAGTCGTCTTCCCTGCAATGCCAATTATGCCATTCTGTGGGCCGTCCGGGGGTTTGCCTAGGACTGGGCCACGGTCTTCCGTCAAGGCCTCCAAGTACGAAGAATCACATAGGAAACAAGTGAAAGTTGATTTTAGTGGTTAACTCAACAGGGCCGAGACCATCCAAGGTTTCTCAGCATACACTGCTTAAGCCACACAAACTAGCAATGTTCAAGAACAAGCAAGAGATGATACACATAGAGCAAAGCAAGGAATAATTAACTGACCAAGGCCTAAGAAGGGGTCTTACGAGAGGGAGAGATTACTCCCTTGATGGCCCTTTGTCCATCATGAGGACATCATGCCGTTGTAGAGCTCCTCGAATGCTCAAGTTTTCATCTTCACCCCAATCTAATTTGACTTTAGTTAGCTGCATTATATGCCTTCATATGTCATATCTTCATATACCTCCATATCTTGCATAAGCTAAGGTAATTTTTTGAATTGTCAAACAGGCATAGGGTTCCAATTAGCACCAGTATAAACTTTCTTAAGCACGTTAACACATGGATGTTAAGATATATTCCCTCAAGAACATTCCTAGCTCCCAAATTCAATCTTGTTATAAATCATTAATTGTTAAGATTATGATTTCCGTGGATCCATTTTTTTCATTCTCTCAAATAGTCCTTGTAACACTACTTAAATAACTCAAGTCTTATTCATCATATTATCATTAAGTATTGTTATCAAATTATCGATGTATGAATAAAATAAATGTGTTGTGGCTGACTAAGTTGCATTGTTAATCATTGTATTCTTTGCTTAGGAAGGGTGTTTATCATTTTTGGTTATGTACATGCTTGACTTTGTTGTAAATGACATCTATTTGGTTTCATAATAGTAAGTCAAATTTTAGAGTAAGGGCACTGATTTACCAGGTCCTCCCTATACCAAGGGTTGTACTATACGCTAGCTTGGGGAAATAAAGATATTGTTCTCTTGTATTTTCCTTTGTATTTGTATTATGATTTTGGCTACAAGTAGTGTTTTTTGACACTAAGCATTTTTCTATAAACATTTCTTGTGACATTTCTTTTGCAATGTCGGGTCAAGATGAAGCAAGTGGAAGTGAAAGTTAGTTGACAATAGCTAGATCTGCATGTTGAATGAGATGGCAAAGAACAATGATAAAAGACTCTACAATTGTATGAGGAAAGGTGCCTTTAAGAAGACGAAGAAAGATTCAAAGATTGATGTTGTATGAGAAGGAATCACTACCATTAACATTAAACATAGGAGAACATTAAACAAAGCAGTTAGGGAATGAACCAATAAAATAAATGGTCTACTAGATTTTGTGAAACAACAAAATGACAAAGGTTGTGAGAGGTAGCTAATTCTAAAACTCCATTGCAGAAAATTCAAAGTAGAAGTGAAAGTGGAAGTTGAATCAAATGACAAGGTGAAAGTGTGTTATAAGTTGGAGTTGGAGCTGAAACCAAGGACATTTTCCACTAGATCTAGAGAACCTTATGCCACTGATGAATGAGGAGAGACGCAGTGGGGTGAAGGTTAAAATGCATCTTCCTCTTTTGGAGGAAGGAAGCATGGACCTCATTAACTAGGTTGGTATGAGGATCAAATAAGTAAATAAATGTACAGATTGCCCATGCCCAAGTAAAGAAAAGGTTGAGGATCTAAATATGTTTGGCAATGTAGAGAGAGCAAAGAAACATCCATGGAAGACTTTTCTAAGGAGGAGAGTCATACTAAAAGAACTACATGAAGCCCAAACATGAATTCACACAAGATCAATAATTATGGGCACTCTAGTGTTGAAGCACAATAATCTCTCCCACTATGGGCCAACTCTATTTTTTGCTTGAAATCATACTAGGATTAAAAAATGTATGGGGTGTTTGATCTTAGCTATGGGGGAGGGTTTGATATAAGCCTAGGGAGTTTAGATCTTGAACCATCCTTAGTTCAAACCTCCCATGCATTTTTCAATCTTGGCATGATTTCAAGAAAAAATCATGATTTGATCTAAGCCTAGGGAGATTAGACCTAGTCCCCTCTAGATCTAACCACCCTTATATTGAACCCCCCTTTATGGAGCCTTTGACATAGTCTCATTGATTCCTATCTACATGTTGACAAAAAAATGCTCGTTGGCCTCATGTTTTCAAAGGTCAAACAAAGTCATTTGAAGATATTTTTTTTACAAATACGTAGCCCTCAGTGTTATCTTTTGAAAGAGTATAATATGCACTTTTTTTAATTTTAATACTATACATTTTTTAATTTTATAATCAACATAGTTCTATTGAGGCCTTCACCCTTGAAAGATAAAGCTCATTACATAGATAATTGGTTTGAAACTTCCGAGTTCTTTGAAACAATTTTTGTTGGATAACAACTATATCAATCTTATAGAGGATCATTTTAGATTTTACTTCCCTCCTACAAGAAGTCTAATCATCAAGACTAGCAGTGATTTGCACCCACCCATTCCCTATAATGGGAACATTCCCAAGACATCAGCCCTTTCATCTCATGAATGATATTTTTTGTGGAGATTCCATGTGCTTACTTAGTGTAGTATAGGCTAGTTTGCCATTTTTCTCTTGTAAAATGCTAATAGAAGAAACTCCTATTTTTATAGATTTTGAGGGTGTTATTTGTTGCCCCTCTTGGAATGCCTCTATTTGTAGTTCACACCTCATTTTGTCTACCTTTGCACTCTTCTTCTCTTGAGTCTTCATGTTTTTATTTATTTTTGATTGGTACCTCAAGAATTTGTAGCTTGGTTTGAGTCAGGTGAGGCCACGAATGGGGCACCTCATCCTTGGCATGAACACACAACATTAACATGAATAATCCAAACCTACAAGCATAGTAGCCCAATAGAAGCACATAGCCTATAGTGAAGGTTTGGAGCACTAAGTCACTTGGCATGAACGCTAATATCAACACGAAGGTTCAAACCCATGAGCACAATGGATAAGCCAGGGCACATTGGCCTAATGGTGGCTACAACAACAATGCCACAATTTAACCGTCAACTATGCCATGAATGACCTATTGAGCCTCCACATTATTTAGAAATAATTTCTCCTTTATTTTCAACTCCATCCTTCAAATCTACATCTTCCTTCCTTTTGTAGCTCCAATCTTTATGGAGATACATATGCTCAATGGGAAGGGTTATTCTATTGATAGTGAATGGTGGTTATAATAAAAAAATGATTCAACATGTTTTAAGTTGATGTGTCTCTTATGCTAAACTTGTTGGGAAAGTGATAGCTAAAAGTAATAGCATGTTATCTTGGGAAGAGTTGGAACACAAATTTTAAGACAAATGGGAGACAAAAGAAGAAAAAAATGATGGTGATGGAGGTGATGGTAAGTAAAATGAGGATAAGGACAATGAAAAAATGGTTTGTAGAAGGTGAGCATAAGGGTTTAAATGGAAATGTTGAAGTATAATATGAAGAATGGGTTGAACCAATTTAGCAATAAAGAAGGAAGTAGCAATATTTAAGTGGATGGATTAGTTCAAGTTATAGTAATTTTATCTATAAAATGTTGAAGTAGGTTTAATTTCATCAACACAGACTTGGCTTTGTGATATAGGTTCAAGCAAAAAGGAGGCATAAATACATGGTAAAAAGCTTCAAATGTTTGAAGAGTTGAAGCTTACCATGGGCATACATGTTGTAGTTAGGTTTTTGTGTTATGGCTATAGATGGTTTGGATATCATTCATGTTTATCTTTTGTTAGAAAATTTGGGATCAACTAAAGTCAATGCATTAGGAAATTCATGAGATTTTGGTACTAGAAAAAGAAGGTAAATTTGTAAGACATCTTCACATTATAAAGCGAAAAGCAATGTGTAGAGCATGATTATGAACTTGAGCATTGTAGAGAAGAGTATGAAGAAGAATCCGAAGAAGAACAAGATGGATGTGAAGAAATGGAATAAGTGGAAGCAAACACTTTTACTCAAGAACAAAAGAAACAAGCAAACAAAAAGGTTGATGAGGCAAAATATAGTGGAAAGAAAGTTTGAAGAGGCCAAAATATCATATGATAATATTAAAGGTGACATAAAAAGAGACTAAGGTTGTAGTAGATAGAAATCCACATTGTCTTGAAATGCAATGATAATGGAGACATAGAGCAATTGATCAAAGTAGCAATGAATATGGACATGCATGGAACCAAAGGAGCAATTACTATGTCTAGGTATGGAAGAAAAAGAGCTACAATTGACATATATTGTATTGATGCAGGAGCATCCAGTGGTGTAAGGGCAATCCTGCATCGCCCAAAAATATTGTATTGTCATTCTATTTTGTAGTCTTCTTTAGTTGTTTTGGGGGCCATGGCGACACATGCAATCTTTGGGATAGTCAGAAGTTTGAAGCAACCACAAATAATCACATGCAATTTTTAGTAAGTCGGCCTATTTGAGTTCCTATGGACACGGAAACTGACCCCAAGGAGCGAAATTGAAAAATAAAATTATTGGTGAAAGAATCATCTCAAAATCCTATATCATTTGGAAGATATTAAATTTTTCATCCTGAGGAATTTCTTCAATAAAGTTTCAAACACGAAATTGAGAACCTTAGAGACTACAAATTAGGTTGAAAAGTGTTGATCTTATAGATCTAGGGAAAGCATGTTGTAGATCTCTTCACAAGCTTTTCAACGATATATTACAATTGAAAATCCAATGCCCAGACCAAAAGTTATGATCCTGAGAAATTGCAACTATATAAAATAAAATAAAAATCTTCTAGAGTGAGAAAAATGGGCGATGGAATTTCTAGTGCCAAAATAAGGGTACACCTTCCAGAATTTTTTAAGGTAGTTACACTTCTAAGATAAAGATGGAGAATAGGGGTTACCGAATGGAGCTCTCATAGTGCAGATTGTGGTTTTTTGGCTTGTAGATTTCTATAATGAGAAGGCCCATGTGGCTGTAAAATGTTATTTTCTGAGTATTATAATTTCACTTCATTAAGATAATAGAAAGCAAGTGTTTCTTTCAACATTTTTCTTTTTATTTCTCTTGTTTAGTTGTGTGTGTGGTTTTGTAAGGGGAGTACCCTTAATTAGGTATCAAAGGAGTATTCACCATGACTATACATAGAATCAAGGGAACAACCATGGCCATAAGTGGATTGAGAGGAACAAGCACTCTATTTACACATGAAAGAAAATGAGAAATATCTATGGGCATGAATGAAATTAGAGTGGTGCAAGGAAATATGGACCAAGGCTTGTGAGATAGGTGCAATTAAAACTACCACCTACAAGATCACATGGCAATAGTTGGATGATGAGTATGACATCACATATGAAATAATTTGAAGAAGTCTTTTTATTTAGCTTCATCTTATGTTTTGGTTATCAAACATGTTGAGGAAGGATTGCATTCCATGTACCTAGATATATGATTATATGAGGCAACACAGATGTCAACATGTAGAAATGAATTAGTTATATTGAGTCACAAGAGTAATTTTTTGAGATTAATTATATATATCAATGAGTTGTCATACGTTAGGATTAATGGCTTACCCCTCCATTTTTTGTAATGAAAGTCTAGTAATAAGAGGTGGATATCATTTGAAAATATATTTGTATATATGGAGAGTGTTCTATTTGGTTGAGATCTTGTAATGAAACAATTTGCACATTACAAGAATATATAAAGAAATATGCTACAAATAGTTAATAATAATATGCCACTTCAAGGGGGGAAACCTCCTAATTTGCCTCCAATAGTCTTCAATAAGAACACATTATGCAATAAAATAATAATAATTAATCTCTACTTTCTATATATACCCTATTTATGCCTTGGATATCACTAGGATTACTTAAATACCTAAATATAATGCCTAGGATGATTGAATTATCTAAAGAATATAATAACATGATCTTATAACTTAATTAAGAGGTAAGGTAGCTAGAAGCCTACCTAAATATTTCATAAACCTATTCACATAATTGTCACCTAGACCAACTTAGATATACCTAAATATAACACTTAGGATGACCTAATTATCCAATAAAGAATGTAATAACATGGTCATATAACTTATAGGAACTAAGGTAGCCACAAGTCTACTACTCATAAACCTAAACCTATGACACTATAAGATTAAGGCAATTGGAGATATTTTGTGAAGTGGCTTCTTCCTTAAGAATATTGTATAGTGTTTTCCTACCTTAATATTAAAATTTTAATTTCTAGATATATTATACATTAATACATTTTGACCTACAAACATATTTGAGTTGTGTGATTTCTATTATATTTTACATACTTATTATTTCACATAAATTTTTAATTACTAAATATGTGGATCTTAACACCCTACTTATGTTGCTTTATTTAGCTTTGTGATGGTTTATTTATCTTTAATTTATGTGCACTTTCTTGCATTGACTACATTCAATTTTTGATCTATACCATTTAAGCTTCATTTTAATAAATAAAAATAATAATGGTAATTTTGTTTTGTTTAACACTATCAATAATTGTTCAATGTTTTATTTGATGATTATACACATACTAACAAGTACCTCGTAATGATGAGGACTTGCCTATCTAGTACTGTAGTAATTGTATTTGTTGCGTAGTCGATAAATTATTTATGAAATATCAATTTAGGACAAGTAAGGTAATAGTTTGAAATAATAAATTCTTGCAAGTCACATGTATTGCCCCATAGTGGCAAGTACCTCTTTTTGTATGATTGTAATATAAGTATTTGTTGTGTAGTTGATGGATGAGTTATGACAACAATTTAAAGGTTGATTACATAATAGTTTGAGATCAACAAATTATTACGAGTTGAATGTATCATGATTTTACTATGTTTAAAAAAAAGTTGGTCACCAATTATTGTAGACATGACCTATTTTTGGAAAATAAAAAACAATAGAAAATACAACACTTATAATAACCCATGCCTATTTACTACATGCTTATATAAATGGAAACTACATATTAGACACAATTTAGATATATTTTGTAAATGTTAATGTATTAATAAAAAAATTACATAATCATTTAAAATACATTAATAACTATTAAAATTATGTAAATAATATATTAATCATTATAGAGTAAATAATATATTAAAATTATGTAAATAATATATTAATCATTATAGAGTAAATTTTAGTATATTGCATGCCTATAGTAGTACACATTTATTAATGTCTAATAAAGTCATCTTAATATGAAATTGTTGTCTTACAATTGTGTTATCTAGGCTTTGCCAGAAGATTGCCTCCCACCTAGCATTTTGGAGCCAGGGAAGCTTGACGAAATATTTGATCGAATGGATGCTAATAATGATGGTCGTGTAACATATGAAGAGTTCAAAACTGCAATCCAATTAGATAGCTCATTACAAGATGCACTTTTATCTTCCTTTCGAGCAATGTAATTAATTTGTATTATAAAATGATTTTACATGTTTATCAATACTATTAATTACATAAGAAATTAGAAATAAGTGCAAAATGTAGTTAATTTGAGTACTGAATTATATTACCATGTTCCTTGCACATTCAAGTAAAGAAAGAAAAATGCATTTAAACTTATAGATTCTATAGTAGTATTATACATTGTCTAAAAATGAGAATATAAACATATAACTTTGTTTTTCTTAATTACTATGGAGCTTATATATTAATTATGTGAACGTTTATGTTTTATATATTATTGTTAGGATGAATATTTCATATTTCAATTAAATTCTTTTTAAATAAATATTCTTCATTAATCATTATGTTCTAATAAAGCAATTATTCTACTCATTTTAATTTGTATTTTTTTTCTTAATTTAATGTATAATTATGTTTGTGGCGGGGGGTCTAGTTCGATTCCTGCAGTCTGGAAAAAAAAAAAATTATGTCTATTGTTTTCGATAATTGTAATATTTTGTTTATTAATTTTTTTAAATAAATAATTTAATTTTTATGACTGAAATATTTTACTAACACTACTAATATATGTTTCTTTCACCATTAGAATATTTTACTAACACTATTAATAATATTCCCTTCAAGCATGAAAGTAAAATTTGAAATATATTTAAATATTTTTTATTTTGATATAATTGAACATTCTTTTTTATCATTTTAATATTTAATTTTGTTAATTTAATTATTAAATAAATAATTTAATTTTTATATGAATTTGAAATTATATACCAAAATTATTAATATATATTTTTCTTCCACCATTTAATTTTTTAGCAAATTTTAAATCATATTAATATATATTTTAACTTTATATAATAAAATATATAATCTTTGCATATTATTAATATGATCATCTTATTCTAATTTATTGAACACTTTAAAAAATAATATATTAAATATTATATTATTTGAAATTTGTCAAACAATAAAGATATATTTCTTGAACCTACTTTATGCTTGATGCCCCCTTCAAGACAATATTTTTATATTCAATGCATTTCCTCTTTAAGTTCATTATTTTCAAACATAAAGAAAATTTGTCACAACCTAAGATATAATTAGATTGAAATGTGTGACTAAGTTAAATGAATTCATAGCACATGCTTTATTGAAGAGGATGGTAATCGATCAATGGTTTGAAGCTATACATGTGGATCCCATCATTTATATTTCTTATTGAGAACCTATCTTTCTATTTTTGTTATGAGAATATTAATTGTCTTTAATTTTTCAAGTGCGTTGTTTTTGATAAAGTAAGCAACATTTATAGGGTGTTGTACCCTTTATACGGAGAGCCTACAGGGCCAAAATGACCCAAGTGTGTTATGGATTTTGTCTCCGTGAAAATTCCTCATAGTAAGATACTATTGTGACTGCCTAATGATTTAAAAAAAGAGAGTTTAGTTTACCTCTACATCTCATCACTTATATAAAATAGTGATGTTTTACATAAATCAAAAGTATTATCTATTAAATAGTATTTAAATATTTTATAATTGATAAAAATACATATTAATTATTTAAATCTTTTGAGAGTTATAATTAATAATCATTTTTTATTACTCTTTGTAAATTTAGTGGAGGTTTTTAAAAAATATAATTTTTGAGATGGCCTTTCAAAAAATTGAATCTCTATGAAAATTATCTACATAACCTAAAAAATTAAATACAAAATTTATTTTTATTCAAATTTTGTTTCTTGAATTTTTTTTTTGAACTCTTTTTTTATAGTATACACCATATCTTCTTATGCAACAGTATAGTCCTCTTCTTGAAATTTAATATAAAACATTCGTTTGTGAGAGAAAACAATGTTTATAAATTTTATGATCACAGTTCTATAATATTATTCCCCTTAATCTCTAGAATATAGGTTAACACACCTTTTAGTTTCTTCATCTAACTTTTACATGTCATGTGCAACTTTTGCACTTTACTTCTCATTGATTTAATTAGGCAAGTCTTTATAATTGCACGTGGAATACCAAAGAATTATATAGCCTTTAATCATAAACTTCCATAGTTGAGCTCTTTAGCTCAAAATACATTTGAAATCTTCTTGTTTCCCCCTCTTAATTATGCTTTCTAAAGTGGGTAGAACCACATCACTCATGCTCATCTACAAGGTGTACAAAGTAGTACTTAATCAACATTAGATCTTCACAATCATCTACAATAGGTTAAATTTATTTATAATTCAATTAAATGGTTGGTATGATCAAATAACACTAGAAGGCCCAAACACAATGTGAAAAGTCAAAGATCAATGTTTAACCATGAAATTAATGTCTTATAGGCATTTCATCTTGCATTAAAAAGATGAACATCAAAGGCACAGCCATTATGGTGTTTAGTTGGCATAGGGCAATTGTTTCTTCTAATGGGTTTGTTCTTTACTTTGCTTAACTCTTCATTTTCTTTAAGACCCTCCAAGGAAAACCTAGATTCCTCATTAGAGCCTCCATGATTCTCTCCAACATATTAAGCTTCTTTATAGAACAAAGATGTTCCGAACATCCATTCTATCTTGGAGAATCTTACTTCATCTTGAGGAAAAAGTTTTTCTTCATGAATCATGCTTTCCACATCTTTATATCACTTTGTTGTGTACATGTCTTGTTGCTAGGGAACTAATTTACCTTTTGCAAAGTTACTCCAATCTTGGTAATTGATATACAAAATGACCAAACCACTAGAAACTCACATGAAGGTCAAGGATCACAAAAATGCTCTAATATCAAATTGATGCATAATTAGCTTAAACATTGCATAGCCAATTCATCAATACAAATACTCTTATAAGAAAATTGTATGCATCAAAAGATGTTCCATTTTGGATAAAATATGTTGCACAACAAATGAAGAACCTAGACCCTCACCATCACTCATTTTGATACTCAACTTTACTATGACTTTATATGTATCATTACGTGTTCTTCATCTTTTGTGATCCTATTTACATTTAATTAATTATCCCTTTTATTGAGGTGTGCTCATGTTTTTTAAAATTTAATATCAATTGGTTTCCGTGAAAACTTTTGT
This sequence comes from Sequoia sempervirens, assembly GCA_007258455.2. Taxonomy (NCBI): domain Eukaryota; kingdom Viridiplantae; phylum Streptophyta; class Pinopsida; order Cupressales; family Cupressaceae; genus Sequoia; species Sequoia sempervirens. Next base: position 23,075 of record VDFB02150177.1, on the reverse strand, counting down.
ATTAGTCCATCTTGGTCTCTTCTTTGTGTTTAATCACTGAGCTACTTAATTTGAGCATTGTTAATACCCTTTTCTAAGTTATAGATATTTGATGTTATTTTTCATTTTTATCATTCTAGTCTTAAATTCGTTAGTTTCTTTCAAAACTAAATCTTGACAACATGTTTTAACATTCTCTTCACATTGATTTTTTTATCACTCTACTCTTAAAATTAATTTGAATTCATTCAAGTTATTACACTTTCCAATTTTGATAGTTTTTAATTTTTTCTAGGCATTCTTACTAAAGAATTTAGTAGGTTTGAAACCTTTGATCCGTACAAGATCTAGGAGAAAAAATCATCCTCAAAGGAAGACACTTCAACAAGTTTCAAGTGAAGAAACCTCACACAAAATTTGGTTTTCTAAAATTGATAGTTTCGTCTACAAAGTAGTTTCAAAATTATCAAATTCCTTATAGTGGATAGTTTCTGAAACTAAATCTTGTTTCACAACCATCACTTTCTATAAAGGGGTGGATTCATTTGAAAGATAAAATAAGAGTTTTAAAAAAATAAAATCCATTTTCCCTCAACTTTGTAATCATCACACATTATAAAGGGTGGCTTCATCTTGAGGGGAAATACAAAATAATTTGAAACAAATCAACATCCCTGAGTTCAATGTAGAAAGACCTTGTAAACATGTACATAGTTTTCTAGCACTTGCTAAGAAGCAATTAATATCCCAAAGAAGAGGAAGGAGATAATTGAATGGTTGTCTCTCTAAGGAAGTGGAAGTACAAGTTGGAGTAGTGAAATAGGGTACACAAGGGTTGTAATACACATACATAATTATCTATTTGAGAATCACTCTAGTAGAAATTGAATTGCCTTTACCAAACTACATTTTTCATTTGAGATTTATCAAGGGGAAATATTTGTGTTTTTGTTGCATTTTGCATTTCATCACTTCATTTTATTGTGTATCAACTCTTATTTTTCTTAATTTCGCTATCATTTGGCAATCAAAGTAGCATTATAAAATTAAGTTTTATTTCATACTTTCTAATTAGTTTTGATGGAAATTGCAAGTCAATTGGTATTAGAGCCACCAGTTCTTTGAGTGTAGTAGATAGATTTGGGTGATATATATAAACATTTGCGTCTATCAATCTTTTCCAAATTCTTTAATAGCATTGTAGGTTGTTTTTTATTAGATAAAATGGGAAATTAGGGTCCTAACCCTATTATAAAGAAAACCCACATGCATAAAGAAAAAATAGAAAGAACATCTCAAAGAAAATACAACAACCTCCTAGATGGGAGTAAGACATAACTATAGCCAATCTTCCAAATAAAAACCAACACAACTACAACCAAAATACAAGAAAAAAAAGAGTACCTAGGGATCTAGCCTAAACAATGACAAACCCAACCTCATTCAATCTCACACCTTTTAGTCTAGTATGAGATTGGGAGATGGATTAGGGAAGACCTTTCTTCTACCTTTTGTATAATTATTTAGGAAATATTATCTTTCAAATTCTTAGATTGGGAAAAGTGGGAGGGGACATTACCCCATAGAAAGCTCATCCAAAAGTGCAATAGAGAAAAAGGAATGGTGAGCCAGAGTAGCTAAACATTGAATAACCAACTCAAGAGCAGGCTAAAGTTGAGTTGAATCCAATGAAATAAAAGATATATCAACCAAAGTAAAAGGTTGTTGGAAATCACCAATAGGAGCCAATGGAATAAAATGAGAGATACTCACTAGTTGTACCAATCACATGAAAAACCCCATTGAAAATCATGGGGGAATGGGAAGAGAAGTTCCAACATCTTGAGAAGACTCATCACCTTGAGGGGAACCATCAACTAGAGATCATAAGCATGAATATTCAAGTGGTCTTCATGGGCATTCCTCCACCATGTCATTGTACCCTTGCACTAAGATAGTGATAAATTGGAAGCAAGGTAATTGATGGAAAATCATCATCTACATCTAAAAGGGATACCCTCATATTTGAGTGATTGTGTTCAAGGTGTACCTCCCACCACCAAAACAACATACTTGTGAAAAGGCTTGGAGATATCAATGTACACCAAAATATGAACAAATATAGAGTAGCCTATGTAGGAAGTAGTAAATTCAACCCTTAAGAAGTGTCCAATAGCATTGCCAATGACCTCATACTAGGAATCTTATCAAAACTAGAGAGGAAGATTCAAAATATGAACCCACATAGGTCTAACATTTAGAGGTTCAAAGAGGGGGTTGAAGGAGATAGACCAAGGTTTGATCAAGAGATAATGCTCTCCCCACATCCAAAGCCTATCATAGAGAAAAAAATACCCATCCTTTAAAGATGAAAAATATGCACTGAAGAAGCCCTTATCACAAGGGAAGAATTCAATCTTTCCCTCGATGAGAGACTTCCATGAATCCAGGACTAGTTTTTGTAAATTTAGAAGGGAAGGGAAAAATTATTGAATCTACAAACCAAACCCCTATTCAAATAAAAAAAATCATTTTCAAGCATATCATATCCACAAACCACCACATGAGAAGATTGCACATAGGGTAGGGGCCATAATTTAACTTACAGAGGGTATATAACACCTCCAAAACCCACAATGATTGCTTATGATTGTTGATGAATTGAACCTAAAGTTACAAACTTTGCAACACTACCAAAAGAATCCCTAATAACTATAATAAGGACCTGTAGGTTCATTTCATCATTACTAGTCGTAGAAATAGGGGCATGGAGGAAAGACTCACCTAAAATGACATAAGCACAAAATGATCTAGCACCTAACAAAGCAACTAGTGAAGCAATAAGAAAAATGCCATTTATGCAATCATAGGATTAACACTAGGGATAACATCATCTACTAGAGTAGTTTGAATTAGTGTAGCCTCAAAAGAGTTGGCACTTGTAGTAGGGATGGAGGGAGAAGAAATGTGTAGGAACAAAGCTCCTTGAACTAGGTCAAGGAAAAAGGTAATTGTGATGGTTACATGAAAAGAACAAGGAATAGAGTTAGGGGAAAAAAATAGGAGGAGAAGAAGTATCATGAGAGTGTTATCCATTATTGGTTTTGTAGGTTGTTGGTTGTAAGGTCCAACCATGATAAAATTTTGAAAAAACCTAGAACATATCTAAGAAGTCCTAGAGATAGAACTAGGGGAAGCAAAAATCTTTGAGTGGAGTACACTATTTGAATGGAATTATAGAAGAGTTTCAACCTAAAAAGGAACCAACTAAATTTTTTGCTAGGATCCTTGGGGAAATACAACAAGAATTGATAGTAAAAAATGTTTTTTTTTTTAAATCTAAGAAGAGAAAGATGAGTATACAAGAAAGAGGGGACCAACCTCAAATCAAGAAAAACTATGAAAAAGGTATGCAAGAACAACCATGACCAAGTTTTCTTTAGTGATTTGAACTATAATGATTCCATTAAAGAAAGTTTGAAAGAAATACCAATGGAATAGGCTCTAAGTTGATAGTGATTATGAGATGTGTTGGAAGAGGACTTGGGAAAGATGGCCAAGGAAAAATGACCATTTGAGGGCCTTGGTTATGAAATTATAGAGATGGTCAAATGCTAAAAAAGTGTTCTACACCATGTATAATCCAAGTGCAACTCAAAAGAGGTAACAATTCCTCTAATATCATTTTTAATAAATCCTTAAAGTCATTGTTAGTTGTCTCCAAAGGAAGATTAGCAATGTAAGAAAAGGAGAGAAAAATTGTACCTCAAGAGGATGAAGAAGAGCATTCAAAATTGATGACAACTTCAAAGAAGGGTGGAAGGGGAAAAAGGAGATATTCCTCTCCATCTACTTCACCACTAACTAAAACAAGGAATGATGTAAAACATCAAGTTGGTAATAAGGTTAAGAGTCTCTATTTTGTTTTGTTTACAATAAGGATGAACATATTGAATAAGAATGTAAGGTTTATTACCCCTTTCTCTAGTTGTGGAAGAACCAACCATTGAAATATAATATGTAAATAAATAATCACTAAGGAGCATACATTCCAAGAAAGAAAATATAAAATAAGAAGCCAATCTCCAAGAAAAATGAAGACAAATATCAAGACACACTAAAGGAGGTAACACACAATTTGATTTGAGCATGTGTAAATACAAGTACTACTGCCCTAGTTTTTAAGGTTTGGAGGACATTGGGATGGTGAGTGTTGGAGAACCATTCAAAAGATTCACCCCAAACTAGAAAAAGAAAGAGTAAGTAACCACAAAGGGAAGATAAGTACATCAAAGCAACAATTTCAAACAAAGAACAACTCTCACATAATAATAAGGGGTTGTCATTTGATTCTTGGATAGAACATCTGATTTATGAAGGATAAAGAGTGTGTTGATTTCTTTTGTATGTACATTTGATTGAGTTGTGTTGAAATTTATAACTCCACTTGTATATCAATCAAGGATTATATTGCATTCATTATGGGTGAGCATGTAGAAACAAGTCTACTTGGAAAACAAACAAGAATAAAATGTACAATGTAATGGGTGGATTTCAGCCTTAACAATTCTTACAAATTGCTTATAAATTGAAATATCCACTTGTTTCTTGAAAGAAAGAAAAGGGAGGTGTCATTCTTATATTACAAAGGTACAATTCTTCTAGAAATATGAGAAAAATTTAAAAAAAATTGATTTGAAGGAAACCCTTTTTCAAAGTTGTAGACATGTATGTTTTGGAAATTTTATGTTATTTCAAAAGTGCAATTTTATTCCAATTGGAATGAAAATTAGGGGTGAATCATGAATTTGGTAACATAGGCAACATTATGACATGTTTTAAGGTATTGTAAGAATGCATACTTTCTTTAATTGAGAATGTGCAACACTATAAAGTAAATTTGGGTGTTGTAGGCATGTAGACTTTCATTGATTGCATGATGATAGAAGATTTCTATCAAGATTGGTTTGGAGTAAGAAGCACTATATGTAAGCATGCATATTTTTATTGCGTGGAAATGAAGATATTGTAATAGTGATCTCGTTTCACATGTTTCATAATATGGAAAGTAGAGAACTATTTTTTATTGTATGAGCAAGTAATAGATGAATTTTGTTTATCATATATGATCATAAGGATAACCAAGAGAATATTAGTGATAATTTTAATTATTTTTTAATATCCACAAAACTTTATCACAAATGTAACATGCACATAAATTTAGAAAGATGTATATTTTCCAGTTTGAAAATAAATTATGTTAAAACTATGGTCTTAATTGTATAATGGTGCAATATGGACCCTTTATGTATTTGAGCCTTACACTCTAGTAGAAGAGCAATTGAATTTACCAAACTACTTTTTTCACCCTTCACGATGTTTTCACAACATAAATCCGTTTATTTGTGATGTATTTTTTATTTTAGTGCTTCATTTTGTTGTATAATAAATTTTTAACTCCTCTCAATTTCATATATTTCTTGCTACATTTTGTGTACTCTCTTTGGTTTCCATTCCTTAGTGTGTTTCTAGGATCATTTTAGCTCTTGCATTAGCCTTTTCTCCTCGTATGGTGCTTAGGCCTTGTTTCTTGTGTTCTTTTTTTGGTGTTACCTTTGTGTTATCCTTGTGTTTTTATAGTGTATCATAAATTTAGATATCAAATTATTTGGATATTATCTTGATATGTGGATGTCCACATGATACACTAGTGCCTCATGATATTTTCTTGTTTAGTGGCCATTTTTTTATTATCATTTTTTTACTTGTCATGCCTTCCTAGCTTAGTGAAAACCATTTAGAATGAATCCAAATGGTCTGTGAGCCCCTTCCTCTTGCCTCCTCTCTCATTTTTGAATCGATCTTTCACTTGGACACTCTCTTTTATTTTTCTTGCATTTTGAAAGTTGTCTTTCTTTGTATCCCTTTCAAGCTCTACAACATTATTTTTGTGGCTCTCTTGTCTCCTTGAGTTTCTTAAGCCATTCCAAATGATATTGTTCTTACATTTCTATTAATATTGTTATTTTTTAATTTTTTTTGTATCTCTTTTGTTGTTGTGCCCTTGGGTACCTTGGGATCCTCACATCACTTCACTCTTTTTCATTCTAGTTTGTCTCACTCTTTTTAATTGTTTTTATAGCTCTTATTTTTGAGTGCCTATTTAGCTACTTGAGAGTTTGGTGGTATCATCCTTCTTCTCTTTCATTTCATTATCATTTTTTATCAATTTCTTTGAATAGATTAGTTTGTTGCATTGTTGTTTCATCATTTTGATTATTAGTTAGCATGTTTTACTTTCTAGTTTTCTTTTCTTGTATGTGCAAGTTGTAGTTTTATAGACAAAAAAGTCCTTAAATTTTCTAGTTGTAAGGAGAACATCACACAATGCTAGCATTTTCACAAAGAACTTGCATTTGGTTTTAGTAGCCTTGAACTTTTAGTGAAATTTTCATTTCTCTATATTATTTATTATTTTAAAATTAAATTATATAAATTCATATTCTACAATTCTATAAAGTATATTTTACTAATTTTTCTTATGTTTAGCTTAGTTAAATATTGCATTTTCTAAGTTCTAAAGCAGTTCTAGATTTTTATGTTTACTTTGTTGAATTATAATAAAGTACATTTAATTTAAAATTAGTTAATCCTAATGAAATGGTAAAGAAAAATCATTTGGCTAATACCCCTTAGCTAACTTGAAAAAAACTTCTTTTATAGACACACATCAAGTTTAATTTTGTGTTTTATAACTAGTTTGGTGGAAATCATAGATCACCCATGAGCATGAAGAGACCAATCTTTACCAAGAAAAGAACAATGTGAAAAAGGAGTAGAAAGCATGTGATGGTGCTTGTAGACTATATCAAATTTATAACCTTTTTCAATTATGGGTTTGGAAATGAGAATTCCTTAACTCATCTACTATACACATCAAAGAAGCATTCCTCAACACATATTGAAAGGAGGTTGACCTAAATAAGACACTTAACTTGATTAGGAGGCTTTTAGAAAATATTACAAACTTGAATACCCCTTCTTAAGATTGCTTGAAGAACCAGATCATTAAGGCTCTTGTAAATCGTCTTCTTGAAGAAAACTTCTTTAAGACTGATAAAAAACTAGAGCTGAAGAGATCCTATGTCATGTCAAAGTATATGCTTAATTTCTTGAATATGAGACAATCTCTTAGATACCCTTGAAATTCTTTGCTAAAATACCCACTTCTTCAATTCAAATGAAAACAAAAAATTGCTGATCACATTGATTCTCAATGCCTTTTCCTTGTTCTTATGCAGAATCTTGACCAATCAACTTTTAGAGAAAAACATCCATGTATGTAGCATAGAATTTCAACCCACCTTTAGATAGCTTTTTCATATTTTCAAAAATGCCTATATATATATATATATATATATATATTGATAAAGGCAGCAAAGATTACAATGAGAAAACAATGCAGTCCGAAGGGAGGACTACAAAAGGAATGAATAAAACAACATTAGAGACAGAAAGAGTACAAGATATCCGGTTAACCATCTCAACAAATTAAAGTAATAACAAAGAAGACTTTGACACTTCATGTCACAGATTCAAAAAAATCCTCTCAGCTCCAAAGATTATAACACACAATAAAATAGATTTTTTTGGAAAAATCCTCTCAATAATGTTTTATAATCATAGAAACTTCTACACACAGCGAGGAGGACACATAGGGGAAATCGATGTACCCTTATTTTGTCTAACTCATGGTGTGTTGGTACCACAGCCAAATTACTCTAGGAAACAGCATCAATATGTTCACAGTCTGTGTTCACTTTATCGTTCAAGGGCTTATCCTTGTAAATTAATGTTCTCCCAACTGTTGGTCTATATTATTGTGCCCTTGTTCTTTGCCTAAAACTAAGGAATCTATTTCAAACCTTTTGTTTACCTTCCTCTAAATCTTGTTTGTGTTCGGTTAAGCACTTATATTCTAATTTGGAAGTGACTTGCTATATACTGTTATTAATAACTTTAGTGATCACTATAAAACTGTTGTTTGTTTATCAGTTTTGTGGGTTGCTTGAAGTTAGCTTAGTCAGTATATTTTCCACTTCTTGCAGGCTTACAATGCTATTTATATTTGCCAAATATTCTGTTTTACAGTGTTTGTTCTAGCGTTACCATGACTTGCTACTATTGGTAATCAAACATATAAGCTTCTATCTTTGTAACCTGGTGGTGACCCATTATTATTGCTTTCCCCATGGGAAGTCAGCTTGGTTGGCCAACCTCTCACTTCTTGTAGAGCCATAGTGCTACACATCGGCAACATTTGATAAGTATTTTTATCAAATAAGTTAGAGTAACAGGTCTGTTTTCTATTGGCACACAGAAAGAATTGATCAATTTTTGGTGCAAAGTGGCTATCAGATATGATATGTGACACTCTTTAAATGGTCGTGGATAAGTGGTGCTTTGTGGGAAATCTAAATTCATGAATCTTACAACTTGAAGTACCATTGACCTCATCTCATGTATATCAACAACCATCGGTTGTGATCAAATTTTAGCAAAACATTACGACAATGAAAGGGACAGTTCTTGAAAGGATATGTTAGGTTACAATCATGATTTTAATGAACTTAAGTATTTAATCAGAAATTGTGTTGATGACTTTGAGAAAAATATTATCAGAGATAAATGGTTGAGAATTAGTCTAGTTGAAAGGATGAAGAAATTAAATAATTGAAATTATTTTGTTCATATTTTTTTTTTGGCTATCATTGATTTTATTGAAAATATATAATAGTTTCGGGATAATGGACATGTAGACATGTATAATTAGATTTAGTCATCATATGAATAATCTACATCACTGAAACTAAAATTATCATCAAAATCCATTCCAATGTTCAAATGAAATAATTATGAGCTTAGTTATGTGGTTGTGCCTTTATCTATGTGGGTGTGCCTTTAAGATTGAAATATTATATATGTTATTCTCAACAAAATTAAATTTTTATTGAAACTACATTCTTCATTTACAACAAGCAACCCATCATGAAATAGAAGATCTAGGATAAGTTCCTCTATATTTATGCAAGTGGAAATTTGGTCATGTGAAGGGATGGTTTCATCTTTATATGTGGATAACTAGACCTCTTCATCCTTCAAGTTGACATAAAAATTATGATGAGCTCCATCCTCTAAACTTGATTCATATACTTGTGAGACATCCCTTGTAGAATTATCATCACAAGTTTAAATATTTTGAGGTAATTATGCATAACAAAACCCTACATCTACTTTTCATGAGTGTGTACTGAGTAGGACATGGAATTTCATTATACATATATGAAAGATCATTAATTCAAAAGATAAATCTAGTATTCATAGGGCCATGTGTATGCACACAAGTAAAACATAAAATAATCAAAGCATAATAGAAAGGAAATTTAGAGAAACAACTCATTAATAATAACTTCTAATTGTAGAATTTACATTTAGAAAAATAGGTTTGGAGAATATGGTCACATTTATTCACTTATATCTCCAAGTTGCCTATGGTATATTGCTCTAACTAATCTTTCCCAACCAAATTTCTTCTAATCTATACTAATTAGTTCTAATTCTATTTCTATCTATCTCTAACCAATTTAACTTCTAAACCCTAAAATTCTAATGGAGATAATTACAATATATTTTTGAGTTGATTCTTTAACTCCCAAACCCCTTATAAAGATCACGGGTCTAACTTATATAGATATCCAACTTTTTATAAATGTTGCTAAGATACCAAACTTTTAAGAATTACAAATGTCCAAGAGGATTGAGAATTAAATTCAAACTTGATTTTCCAATAAATCTAATCAAGGATCCCCTAGAAATGTGACTACATCAAACAGTGAAATTCCCTAGCATATGTTATGATCCCTTGTACTAAAAAGTCCTAGTAGTGCTATTGAGGTGTTCTAATTGTGTACTTGGAGTACTTTTGTTTTATTTCTCTTGTGATGTTTTGGATCACCATCAGTGTATGTTATCGATAAGGTTTTATATTGACATCTATTATCCAAACATCTATTATGGGATGCATATGCCATGATATTATGCTTGGACTCTTTTTGTGTTTTGATGCTATATCACACTTTTCAATTTGATTATATATGGATGGCCATTGAGGGGTATGTATAATGTATTTCACATTCATTTATGTAGATTTGTATAAGTTGTCTGCACTATTTTAGTGTTTCATTGTCATTATTGTTAGAATACATGTTATATGTGAATTGATTATGATTATCTAGTTTAGCATTATATTTTTTATGATTATCAATTTCTATATGTTGTTTTTGGATCATGTGGCTTTAAGATGATTTTAGTTGATATAGTTATTGATATTATTTTCATATGTTTTATCAAGTTGAGATTTTATTATGTGTTCTAGCTATCTTGTATGGAGTAGTTATGCTTGATATTTTATTGAGTGTGCAGAAACAATTTTAAGCCCCAACAGTGGTTATTTGGAGATGGTTCGGTTTGAAAAAATATGATGTGTATATCTTCCCCATATCACTTTTTTGAGTTAAAATATGTGAGGCTTATTTTGTTGATACTTGTGAGATTGTGATTAGAATCAATATCAATTATAAATTCATGTATTGCGAATAAACCATTGAAGCATGTGTTCTCTTAAAGTGTGTTTATTTTAACCTTTTTTTGTTGCATTTTTATTGGTTTCCATAGTACTTATTGTGAATTATTTGCAAATGAACTTTATGTTTTAAATGTGAAAATTGATTTAATCTAATTGCCATCATTGAGTGGCCCTATGCATTTTAATGTTGTGATATTTCAAAAATACACCATGAATTAAAATATTATTTGCTATTTATACCTTATCCAAATGTATTAAATTATGTGTGATAGTCATTGGGAAAATAGTTGCTCTATTTTGTATTCAATTAAAATATTGTAATACTACCATTTTTCCCAAGTTTATTTGGAAAATACCCTTGAGTGAAATATATAAACTATAAATATCTCCTAGGAAATATTCACTTATGAGTTATCTAGTTAGTGAGAAATGAAAAGAAAATGAAAAGAAAAAGAAAAGAAGGGTTTAAATTTTTTTGGAATGTTAGAAAGCAAAGAAAGAGCTCATTTACCATTATGTTGGAAAATTTTCGTTGATTTCCTATGCAATTCATAAAGAGTGATGTTGGATCTGTTGGCAACATAAGGGCTATTTTAAATTTAAAAGGTTTTTGGATAATCCCATCAATGGTGAATTTGGAAATTTTATGTTTTTGAACTTTAGAAAAAGACCAATATTAGAATTCAAACCATGATTGCTTGTTTCATTTTGTTAGAGGAAGACTTATGTTCCCCATGATTTTCTCAACCTTTCCAATATAAGCATCATGAACTTTGACCTAATTTTTTGTACCTTCAATATTTTGGCTAAGATTGACTTTTGACATATGTTTTCCAATCTTTAGATGTGGGAATTTTGGAATTGGACCTCATTATCCATGCCTTAATTTGGTGGGTGAAAATTGTGAGTAGCATAAACTTTGAACTTATTTTTCATGCTTTGACCTTATGGGAAAAGGTTGACTTTGGGACCTAGGATTTGATATTAAGATTAGGAGTAAAACTGAATTGGGGATTCAAATATATAAAATAAATTAAAATAAAGAAATTGAAGCATGATTTATGCAACAACCTTGAGAGAATCACATAAGAAAGCACCATGAACATCGCTTGCATTGAAGGCCTCGAGGGAATCATGCAAGATAGTACTTAAGCCATTAATTGTGCATGAAGGCCTTGAGGGAATCACACAGTACAATGAAGACACTCTACATCCAATACTTAGTAGATCATTTCTTATTTTTTTGGATTGCTTGTATCTGATGTGTCATTATTTTTTTGCTTGAGGGTAAAAGTACAAAGTTGTGTCACATTTTTATAAAGGAAACGACCAACATTAATCCAAAATTTTAACTTGAATTACTAGAAAGTGACATATGTTTTGAATCTTGAAATGATCTAAACTAATGAAATGTATACCTTTTAGTGTTTTTTTTAATTTCTATAGAAAAATAAAAAAATTATTTGAATATAGTTTTTGATAAAATTGACACTATAATTTAGTTGTTGATAAAATGCTAAAAAATAAAGTTACATGGGACATCACTTTTTATATAGTAAATTTTAGCTTTTTACCTTCATTTTTTTGGGTGTATTTATAACTTGAAATTTTAGTGCATGGATTTATTTTTCCCCATTTTTAAAACACAACTGTTTCCATGGACTCACCTTTTGTCTTAATTATTTATCCAAAATAGAAAAAAGAATTATATAATCTTGACATAGAATATTTTCTCTAGTGCATCATTTTTTTTCAAGTTTTTAATAAATTTTAGTAATTTTCTTGACAAGATAATCACCCATATATTTGGTGTTGATGATATACTTTTAGTAAAAATAAAAAATAAAATATAAACAATAATTGAACTATATATATTTTTTAAAAACTACTCTTATAGATCTACAAAAGCGTATTCTTATATATTATTTTTAAATAATATTTACATGAGTAAGAGTTGTTGAAATATCAAAGATTTTGAATAATTTTATTTTTTTGGTAAACTTTCCCCAAAGTGGTGCTATATATGTATTTAGTGGACAATTCTAGCTGGAAAAGTTGTGGCCCATATCGAAATTAGCTAGAATGAATCTGATTAAACCATATGTTTGAATAAATATGCCTTTTAGTTGGAAATGCTTAAATTCACTTATGTTGGCCAAAAGTGTGACACAATTTTGTACTTTTACCCTTGAGTGTGATGTGCCAACTCATTGCTTTGATTATGGCAGTTTTTGCTATGTCATCTTGTGCATTATTGGTTGGAGGCTATAATCTTTGTATACCATTGTGTACTTTATTTCATGATGTATGTTATTAATATTTGTGATTCCATGTGTGTGTTTGATTTCCTAATTTATCATCTCTTAGTTTAGAGGTATGGGTTAGATGTATTCCTAGATTTTCTTGGAGAGTACCAAAATCATTTCTATTGGTGGCATGGTAGACCTTATTGTACCATATATTATAAAATTTTAATAAATAATTTTATCATTCATTGATTCAACTTGTATTGGAGTCATAATTTAACTTGTAATCCATGGTAACAATCCACTCTTGGGATACAAGAAACATTCGTAATATTTAAGTTATGTTATATACTATTACATTGAAATGGAATACTATATTACACTCATAAAATATGTTTTGTAGATGTAGTTCACTTTCTATGCTTTGATCATATTGATATCATGTTGTGCATTGCAATGTTTATGATAAGAGGCACATACTATGTTTCACATTATTTCTAGGGAACCTTGCCCTTTTACGAGATTTTCATTTAGCCAGCATAGGGCCCATAGTTCTTGAATTTTTGATTTGATTCATTTTTCTCAACATGAAAAAAAATGGATTTATGCCCCATGATTGTAAAAATGGAGCTTGTTAGTTTTTTATTTATAAACTTTATGTATCCCACTAGTCTCAAATCATAGCATATAGTCTAAATTGTAAGGATTATGGAGTTTAGAGTTTGGGCATTTTTCATGGTGAAAAATGATTCAAAATTAAAAAATTCAATCTCATGATAGTTAGATTTTGGCCTTAGAGTGAGATGTTATAGGTGTCAAATGCTTATTGAACTATGAAGTCCAAGATTTTAATTATATTTTTGTCTCCAAAGTTTGATATGCACTTGGCCTTGATTTTTGTATATATTTTTAAGTGTAAATTAGATCTCAAAGACCTTAGAATGCATTTAATGTAGATTATATTTTGAGGCTTGAAATGCTCAATTGACAAGGTTTAGTGTTGGCATGCAGATTTGTAGGAGTTGCTAAGTGAGCTTGAATTTGAGGTCTAAATTATTAATTATCTATTATAATTCAAAGTTAGAGGTGTAGTTATTTGATTTTAATGTAGAGAAACATTCTCACATGTTGTAATTTATAACTTATGACCCACATCCTTGGTATAGGTTTTTTTATGGCTTAGTATTCGGCGAGTGTTTGGTAGTTTTAGTTGTAACTTAGAATTCAAATCTTGAGAGTTTTTAAAATAAAACCTATCTTTTGAAGTAAGAGCTAATGTGGATTGGAATCTATAGTTTGAGGATTTATAGTTTGGAATCTAAAATTTAACCTACTGTAGTTTATTTTGGTTTCTCCTAAATCTTGCGATGTTAGGGGAGTGGCTTGGTAGGTAAAATATAGGGGTTCATAAGTGGATTAGGAACCTTGAATCTCCATATATTTTTACTAGTATTGATTACAAAGTTTTATCATGAGGTATTTTTAACTCCTCTGCTTGTTCCGCCATATATTATGTATTGGTGTGCATGCCAATCATGTCATTGCATGTTGATATAACACCTTGGGCACAAATGAGTGTAATGTGTCTTACTTGATGCCACTTTTGTATCAAAAAAATAAATCATGTTCTCAATTGTTGGTATTGAGATAAAGCTTGGGGCATTATAGATAGATGAAGATCTTCTAAAATATGCATTTATGTTCTATACACCAAAAAAGAGCATTGATTTTATTATAAAATTGATTCAAATTTAATTTATATAGATGTTAGAACGTTAGAATAAAAACAATAAGCTCAATTTAGTCTTTGTTAAAAGGAAGGCTACAATTGATATTCATCATTTTTATGTAGCTACATATGGCCATCATGTTATCATGATGCTCTTCTAAATGAAACACACATCTACCTTCAACCATTAGGAATGACATCTCGAATTAGATCAAATAATATATTGATCCTCCAAGTATAACCTACACATCAAGGAAGAATATTAGAATTGGATAAATAATTTAAAGCATGAAATTTCTAATTTTCATGCTATCAAAATATGCTCAATGTGTCCAATGGATAAGAGAACATAATAATTTATTTTTTATTTGATGAAAAGAAATATTTTTTAAACATCTCCATTTATTCAATATTTCTCACGTTTTTCTTCTTGTAATAATTTTGTATAAGTATTATCAGTTTATAGGCATAAGGTAACAACTTAAGGCCTTAGAATTTGTGGTTGGATCTATTGTAGTAAAAAACATTCATAATGTTCCTATCACAAGGAATTATTAATTTGAGAGGGGTTAAAAAGCTATTTTTCAATGGGGACAAGCCATTAAACTTTATTGGGACCCAGACATATGTCATCTATAGGGGAATACAAAATTTCCTCACATTTTAAAGAACTATGAGAATCAATGGCCAAGAGATACTAAATCTACGATTGAAGCTAGTGAGGCATTGATAGGGGTGGCAAGGCATGGTGTAGGAGATTACCAGTGCACCATGGTCCAAAATAATTGGAGCATGTACTATGCATAGCTTTGAAACAATTTAAATTATTAGAGATCACAGAAAAGGATGGGCCTATCATAGTTATAATAAAAGGGGAATGCATGAAATCAAATACTTCAACCCTTTAATGATGCTAAGCCACATAGGAACCCATCTTGATAGGTTTAAACAATATGAATCATACATACAACACCATGTTGGATTTCCTTAATACCCATGAGCCAATTGGGAAAACCATCATGAAGATTAATGGTGGGTATGAATAAGATTTAAAGCTACAACTTTACGATATTAGGAGGTGCCAAAGTACATTTTAGGATCTCAGTTCATGGATGATGCTATTGAAAGATGACATGTAGCATTTATTTTTTGTAATTGTCAAATGCGTGAATGCTTAAAGAAAAGGATGGGCCCACCATTTTCTTCATCAACATTTGTTGTATAATTTGATAGGTTCTATTTTAGTGTGAAACTATACTAGTGTTAATGGAAATGCTCTAGTCCAATAATAATACTCATCATAGTATCACATATATCCATTTAGCATGCATAGAGAACATGTAGAACATTGGGAGGAATCATCATGACTAGCTAAATGAATGTGTACAAATCCATGGGCTAGTTGTTGGTCATCTTGCATTATAAGAGAACTAACTTAAGTCATGAGTGACCTAGTATAGAAAATCACAAAGTAAATATAAAAAAATCACAGAGGGGTGATATCACCAAGATCTAAGACCATGATAAAAGGATGAATCAAATAATTAAAATAAAGAAGGGTTTTCATAGTCATTTTGTGAGGCAAGAACCATAAGCTAAGGAACACAAAGCCACATGGGAGAATATGCAATTGTGAGCCAAAGTAGAGATTATCAAATATGTTATTAGTATGGTTGTGAATAAATACAAAGAGATACATGGGAGAACTTGTAGGACCAATATAGAAACTAAGGGAATTAAATGGAAAAACCACTTTCCAAGATGGGTAACTAAGTGAACCAAGTTCAAGATAATATTAGGTATATAACATTCAATAGCCTCAAGTCCCATATAAGGATGGGATTGATAAGACTTAAGAAGTCACAATAGTCTCTAAATCTCTTTCCTCATCCAAGCCCTTACACATATCTTTAGTGTTCTTGTAATATTTTCTTCTTATTCTTCTTATTTTGTGTTTCCATATCTCTTTGTTATGTTTATAGGTAAGTGCAATGAGTTGTCCATTTTTGGCTAAAATGTGGAATGTTTTTTCCTAAAAATCAAAGTTTGTAATAGTTGAGGTAAACATTTGAAGCACTTGCACATATAATATTAGCATAGTGTAAAAATATGAAATGTAACATTTTATTTGTAGTTTTTAAATATGTAATTTATTCTAATACCCAAATGTGTAAAGTTGGTTAGTATAGAATGTAGAAAAGTACCCTTTTTGAAAAAGTGTTTTTAGGCCAAACCATGTACTTTTATGGCCAACAAAATAAGTAGTAAATGAAATCATTTTTTAAAATTATTTTATATAAATATGTGTATGATGTTGAAGTTTGGTCAAGATATGTTTTATAATTTTTTATTAAATATTCATTAGAATTAAAGTATTTTTTAAACCTCTCATGTACACGCAACATAATTTAACCTAAAATAATTGTAAAATATTTTTTTATTCATGTAGAGTATGTTTTCTATATTAGTTAGACATTAATTTTTTTAAAATCTCAAAATTAAAAGTTAATAAAAAAATAAACATATGTCATTTTAAGTTTATGAGGCTTCTTGTTTAAAAATTAATTAATAAATATAAATATATGTTCAACACTAAAAAAAAAAAGATATTTGAAAACTAGACATTGTCATTTGTGATGGTATATTTCATCCTAAAATTCTAGAAAAAATCACCAATCATATTACCAAAGTCAAATTTTACTTTAGTCGATTCTATGACATTGCACTTATAGGTCTAAGGCTTAGTGTTAAATTTTCAAGTCTGTTTTGAGCCTAAAACCAAAGTAAAAGTATGAGTGTGAAGTTTATAATTTTATGGAACATGTACTTTCTATAAAATGCACACATATTCTAAAAATTAATGTGTACATGTTTTAAAAATAAATGGGTACCTATTTGTTTTTCAAATGGGTACCCATTTCTATTATAGCTGCTATTAGATTTCCTCTAAAAAAAAAAGACAAAAATATAAATACAATTTCTTATTAATCATATTCATGATGTATGGTCTAATAACAATTAAAAAAAGTAGGGTTTATGCAAATTTCTATTCAAATTAAATTTTTTTATAGAACTATTTAGCTATCAGCTTTGATTGTAGAGTGGTTAATCAAATGTGATAATTAAAGTAAAATATGGATGGATAAGAAAAAAATGGATCATGACTAGAAATCAAGACTCTTCCTGAAAGGAATGGATGGTGGTTAGAAGGTGGAAAAATAAGGAATAGAAGGATGGGAGAATTTGAAGCTCATCTCTTCTTTCACAACAAGGGAAAACCATATCCCCCTTGGCTAAAGGTATTTGGGGAAGGGGAAATCTCAAGGGAATGAATGGAGATCCAAATCCCATAAGAGGAGATAGAGACCTTATAGAAAATTTAACAAAGGAATGTATTGGAAGGAAGGGAGCAAAAGTCGTTCATGGAGAAGGGCGAAGGAAAAATTTCAAAGGAAATCCTAGCATAATAGCAAGGCGATCATCATGAAAACTAAGGCAATTTAGAATAAAACAAAAAGGTTGAGGAGAAGGGTTTTTTGTGAAATGAGATGGAAGTCAAATTCCCTAGGAGAAGATGCAAAAATGGTGGGAAGATTTATTGGGAAGGGACGTGAGTATTAAATTCCTACCGAATGGATTTATGTTCACAAGATGTAGCACCAAAGAACTAAAAGAAAAAATCTTGAGTAAAAGGCCATTAATGTTAGAAGAAAGTGGTTTTTTCATGACGGAATGGATGCCCAATTTTAACCCCATAAATCATAGTATGGGAAAAACCCCAATGTGATAAGAATCTATAACATCCCTATAGAATACTAGAAAGGGGAGGAACTAAAAGAGATTGGGGATGCTTTGGGTTCGTTTATACAATTGGATGAATGTGTTAGAGTTTGTGTGGAAGTAGATCTTAGAAAAAAATGTGGGATGAATTATAGTTAATAACAGAGTCTAGGTGATGGAAATAAAAGATTGAATTGGAGCCCATTCTCCAAGATATGAGAATTAGGGTTTTGGAAAGCTAGAACCAAGAAAAAAGTGGAAAATAAAATCCATAAGAAGTGAATTTAAGGAGCTAGCCAATGGTGAGGAATGTTGGGAAGGGGAAGGAAAAGAGGATAGGATCCCATAGAAGGTGGGAAATGACATTGTAAATGAAATATTATGGGATACCCCTTCACTAAATAAATCAGACGAGGAGATCCTCAACCAAGCAAGCAATGGGAGTTTTCTTAGAGAGAAAATAGGAATAAGCATCACAAGGTGAAAATTCCAAAGAATAAGGTGGTGTTAGAGAAAATTCACATAAACACTACACCACAATATGAAAAATTATGAGATAACAGTAATTCACAACTTCTACAAGGTGGTCTAGTCAAGACATCTATAACTGAGTTGAAGATCAAGGACTGAAGGAATTTTTGGAAAATATGGAAAATGTAATTGAAGGTGCATCAAGTGAATTACTAAGGATAACAAACAACCAAAGGATAAACCCACTAGATAAAGATAAAGATGATCAATTAAACCAAGGCAAAAAAATAATGGGATGAAATGCCCACTTTGGAAGAAGGGGAATGTGATGGAAGATCGTAGGGTTGGATCCTATAAGAAAATATTTTTTTTACCAAAATGGTGGTGGTTCATTTTGCAAGGAGAAACTAGGATAAAGAAAAAGAACACTAAGAAAAAGTTTCTTAATTATGAGGAAGAGAAAAAGAAAGGAAAAAAGACCAATATAGAAAAATTGAGCTAAGAAGGGGATGTCGAAGGAAAAATAAAAATCACAAGGTTGTTGATCTAGGAATGGAAAGACCCTTCCTTAGGAGCCGTGAATATCATATCAAGAAATGTTAGGGGCTTAAATTCCCCTAAAAAAATTCTTAGTAAAGCACTTCATGGAGGTATCAAAATTAGATATCTTCATGATACAAGAGACACAAATCTTAGAAAAAAGGAAAAAATATTTAAAAAGAAAATGAAATTCTAGAGAATAGAAATGGTGGGGGTTGAAGGTGCCTCTACGGGGCTACTGGCTATATGAAAACCACAATTTGTATCAATGGAAATTTTGGTTGGAAATAGATCATGGATGGAACGTAAGGTAAGAAGCCATACAAATAAAATATATTTCTATGTAATAGATGTTTATGGCTCGACACCCCTGATAGAAAAAGACAATATTGGCACGAGATAAAGACTTTCAATAATCAAATTTTGGAAGATTTATTTATATTAGGGGGTGACTTTAGTGCCATCCTTCAAATTCAAGACAAGCTTGGGGGTGTGCAGAGACGTCTACAATCCCAAGTAGAATTTGAGGTGTTTGTGGATAGGAATTCTTTGATTGAAGTTCCAATGAAGAATGAATGCTTCACATGGACCAATAGGAGGCTAGGATTCAACAACATAGTAGAAAAAATTGGAGAGGTTTTTCATAAAAGGAAATCTCAGCTTATTCCCATTCAAATTGGAGTGTACTATAATTCCTACCTCGGGCTTTGATCATTTTCCAATTCAATTGAGTCTAATAGGTGAAGTAACAAAAGAGAAGCCCTTTCAAATTTGAAAAAATGTGGATGGAAGAAAAAAAAAATCATTAATTATTAGATTAGTGGCATGAAGTGCCCTTTGATGGCACCAAAATGTATTTCTTATTAGAGAAACTAAAAATTGTGAAGAGGAAATTGAAGGTATGGAACAAAACTCCAAAAACATATTTGAAACTCAAA
Source organism: Sequoia sempervirens (assembly GCA_007258455.2). NCBI lineage: Eukaryota > Viridiplantae > Streptophyta > Pinopsida > Cupressales > Cupressaceae > Sequoia > Sequoia sempervirens. Next base: position 2,747 of record VDFB02150177.1, on the reverse strand, counting down.
TAGAACTAGAAAAGGAGATTCACCTCCTCAATGAGGAAGTAATCAAATATGGAATTGACCAAGTCAAATACTTGAAGGAGAAGAAACTTTTGTGAAAATATGAAGATATTCTAGCTAAGGTAGAAATATTTTGGAGATAGAAGTCTCAAGAGGTGTGGCTAAAGAAAGAGGATAGGAACTCCAAATTCTTTCACAATTTCACTAAAATAAGAAGACAATGGAATAGGATAAGACAACTAAAATTGTTTGATAGGTCAAACACATAATATCTAGGAACTATAAAGCAAGAGGTGGTTTTATACTTCCAAAACCTACTCAACAATTGGGAAGGTTTAAATCAGAGTTACCAAAATTATTTATTGGGAAACACTTCTAAATTAGTAAAAAAAAAAACATGATAAAATCCTAACAAAAAACTTCACAAAGGAAGAGATAAAAATAACATTATGGCAACTACATCCGAAGAAGGCACCTGGCTTAGATGGTTTCCTTGCATCATTTTTCAAAAATGTTGTCAAATAGTGGGCCAAGATGTGTAGGAAGTAATAAAAGACTCCCAAAGAAATGGAATTTTTTTGAAGGTGATAAATAATACCTTCTAAAAGGTTGAAAATTGTCGTTCCCATGTTTGGGAGATAGAACAACTAATTTCCCACATTTCTCATTTAAGGAAACCCTAGAGATCTCAATCAAAGGATAGAATTAGGGAAAGATATTTGCAATAAGGTGTCCTAGGGTATGATAAAAGGTATAAAGGGGGTTCACCACCAAGCTAGAGCTTGGAAAGACTAGTAACATGTAAAACCTTTAGAATGATATGTAAAACTTAAATAAATGACCTAAATGAGTTCAAATCAGAACAGTAAATTGATAAATTAGAGAAGTGCACCTGTAATTATGTAGAGGCTTGAATGAAGACTTGAAATCCTGAAAATGATGACTTTAGTGCTCACTGGGATTCATACGTGCCAGGTTGGGCTATTTAGTTCCAAATTAGCTTGGTTTTTGAGTAGAAACAAGAATATGGAAGTGACAAGTTTGAATCCTTTGAAACCTGAAAAAAGAGCTATACTAGGACTCATATGCCACAAGGGGCGTATTAGTCCCATTTTGATTTTTTAGAAAGTTAAGATCCAAATCTGTTCTTCAGTCTCTTCTCTTCCTTCCTGACTTCTTTTTTAGATTTGAACTTGTTAAAAATCTTGAAAAATGGAATATTGTATTGATTTGCTTATGGGGGGTTTGCCTCAGTCAAACCCCTAGTTTAGTAGTTAAGCCTTGATAGAAACAATGGATCTTGAAAGTAAATGTGAATGCAAGCCCTAATCTTAAGTGCATCTAAGATTAGGAGATCTAAAATGCCATAAAACCCTATTCTAATTGTAGAAATTGAAAAATGTCCTAAACGATATCATACACTCAAAATAGGTATACTAACATCATTTCTTCTTGAAACTCATCTTCTTTTTGTTTAATTAATTGAATTACCCTGGCTAATTAATTAATTTCATCATTTTTGTCCATTAACCTAATTCATCAAATTAGGTTAATTCACTTCCCCTTCACGCTAACATTTCATCTCATTAAATTAAATAAGTCATACTATTTAATTTAAATCCCTAAGCCATCTTATCTATTTAAATAACCCTAAGTTATTTAAATTAAATATCATTTCATCTCTCCCCCATTCATTAAAATTATTTAATTTAATGAATATCACTTTAATTCTTCAATCCCCTAATTTCATGATTAAACCTTGTTTAATTAGCAATTAAACTAATTTTCCTCTAAAAGGGAATATTCCCTTGGAATTTCCTTATCTCCTTTTTTGCACATTTTAAAATTTCTTTTAATTTGTAAAATATCTTTTATCCTCATACATGAGAATATTCCAAAGAATATTCTCTCTCCTCCAATCATCTCACTTGGCTTCTTGAACAAGCTAAACCTTTAACCTCTTGGACAAGTCATCTTGTGACCTATGTGTGCAAGTCAAAAGTCTTTTTGTTTGAAACAAATGTGAGCCCTTGATTAATCTTCATATTGCATTCTCATCTGTTGATAAGAATCCATGATCCATGCCTCCCATTTCCTCTATCCTTGATCGTTGATTAAGCTTTTGATCTCAACCATCCATTTCTCATTTTCTTTCCTATAAATAGAACACTATTTAGAGACAAATGTATCCATCTTTCAATTGCAAACTTATGTTGTTGAACTCACTTGCACTCACTCTTAATTTACTCACTTTTAGCTTGTTTTAGTTCATTTTAACTACATAATAGCTTAAAAAATCCATTAATGGCTTCCATGCATCCATCTCTATTTGTTTATAAATTAGGGTTTCCATATTTTAGCTTAGAATTAGCTTAGTTTAGTTTAGCAATTGCATAATTAGATCAATTTTATCTTAAAATCATGTTAATTTAGCTTGCATCATGTTCAATTTAGCATAAATCAGGTTTTCATCCATTTATCACAATGGTTTGATCAATTCTCTTCCATAAAATTGATTGAAATAGGCTCATTGATCACAGGATTGGGAAAGGGTTGTTGTTCCACATCAACATGACACCAATTCCAAAACAAGATAAGTTTTAAATGGGTTAGAGTAGGTATTTAACTATTTTTGTAGTTTATAGTTTTTAGTTTCAATAAATGCTTAGTTTAAACCTTTTAATTTGAATGATCTAGTTTGGAAGATTGAGGTTTAGTGGATAGGTTATGCTTCCATTCCTCATGGATCA
>VDFB02150176.1:0-12809 GCA_007258455.2 Sequoia sempervirens | reverse complement strand
AATGAAGAATAAACTCTACTTGCTGACACATAGATATAAGAAAACAGTACAAAGCAACTAATGCCAAATGATTGAGAATATTAAAATTTCTACCTACAATGAGCATTTAATATCCGCAAAATATTGTAACTTAGCAAATTCAAAGCACAGTGGACACCAAGGAAGGGTAAAAATATAATTTGATTAAAAAGGAGTAAAAAGGAGTAAAAAGGAAAGTTTGATTATTTCAAGACATCATTAGAATGAACAATGTTTACCAAAACAAATGGCTTCAACATCATTTCTGAAAAAAGGCTAATGGTTTGTTTTGATATTGATTTGTGGAGGCCTAATTGGAGCAAAATGACCATAATGCATCCTAGCTTCAATTTGTGGAAATCATGGGCACCTAACAAGGGCAAATTGCAGGGAAGTTGTGCATAGTGAGTAGCATCCAAAGAATTCCTAGATCCCTAAGTATTATTTTGGGTTTGAGTTTGGGTAGAGGGATTTGGGTATATGCTGGTATGGCAAAAAATTTCAGAGGGTTGGGTACGCCTATACAAATTGTATAAAAATCATAAATATATACAAATTTTACCCTAAAAGTAGGTAAGCTCAAATAACTGCATGACACACATATAATAAACAAAATGGCCATACAAATATATCCCATGCAAAATACAAGTCTTCAACCATCAATAGGGGCAGAGAGAACTCAAAATCTATAAATGCAAAAGTTCATATACATCAGACATTAAAGACCAAGAACTAAAATTTTAATAAGTATTAGAATGCAGTAATAATTCTGAGGAAGAAACAAAGGGTCTATAAGTTATGAAGATCATTGGCTACTTCACAAGGTTCAAGACTTGTAATGAACTTCATTAAGTTCCAAAATTTGGAAAGATTGAAAGTCCATTCTAAGTCATGATGTAACACTCTAATTGAACTACTAGAAAATAGATCAATTTCTTGTTTTCTTTTTTGAAGACTTTATCTCTCTTATTTCATCTGCAACAAGGAAATGTGGTCAAATGACAATAATAATTTTCTTTGGTAAGTCATTATGAGCTTCTCACAGATCACATAGCAATAAGGAAATTGGTCGAACAGCAATAATAATTTTCTTTGGTAGGTCATTATGAGTTTCTCACAAAGTTAACATTCCAGATTTCACAGAGTGAACAATGATATCACAACCATGTTTGTGTAGGTTTAGTGCTCGAGCCAAGAAACACTTAGTACATTGATCCAACAAAAACAAAGCGACTCACAAGAGGTGCGAGGGGTGTCCATCTCGTTAAGATAAGCAATTAGAACAATCTCATTCTAGCAAAAGAAGAGCTCAACCCTTCAATGTGTGGTGGCTCTTGAATCGTTCAGCTCACCACATGATATCATGGCTCACAATTTTGATAACAATGCCCTTCAGCATAAAATAGAGCTCACGAGTCTCACCACTAAAATATTATAGCTAATAAAAACACAAATGACATAGGCCACTAACAACCCAATGATCTAGGACCTACCACCATGGTAACCCGACAACACCAACCAATGGCACAACAACCAACAATTTTACAAATAATCACATGGGAGTGCATGGGCCATAGGATACTCCTATTGGGACTCAATCTGACATTGCCAAAATTTGCTTGAGTCCCAGCTCCTTTGTGCATTTAGACCTCATTTTGCCCTTCATAGATAACCGATTGGAGAGATCTTCAAGTGGGTCCCCTTTTGTCAAATTTTCCTCTTCAAGCGGGTCCCCTTTTGACAAATTTTCCTAACGGTTATTCTCCTTCATCCCCCATGTGCCTATCATATATTCAAGCCAAAATTCAAGAAAATTCCAAATGGGATGTTTTCAATCATTTTCTGGTGTTTGTACAAAGTTGTGGACTTTTAGTGGACATCTGGTACCTTGCTAGTCCAATATCCAATTCTAATGTCCAATTCCAATTTAAAGATTTGCAAAGTCTAGAGGGCCCTTCTTTCCATTTTCCTTCTTTCCCTTCTCGTTGTAGCATCCCAATAAGGATCTGATATTTCTCCATCCTCCCAATCCCTTCTCCACATCCACAAACTTTCCTAACAATCTCTTCCACTGCCCTTTTGTGGACTTTTGAAGCAGATCCAAACATTTTCCCCCATTTCATCCACTTCCTCCAATTTCACCATCCACTTCCACATCATTTACCCTCATGTTCCCATCTCTCATCTTTGCATGTTTGAGGTGTCTAATAATGGTTTGGATGTCTTCCTTCTTACTTCCTCATGTTGACCTCGCTTCCTATTCCACTCGCATTTCCTGTATTCCTTTTGGTTCCCCTTTGTGGCCTCTCCTCTTGCTGTCAAACATTCAACTTCATCCACTTCCCATGTCCTCTTCCACAAGATTTCTTCACATCACTCCCACTTTCCTTTTGCAGGATTCCTTTATTAGACCTCCATTCCAACTTGACATTCCCACCTACACTTCCACATCAAATTCCTACAAAGGTCTCTAAAGCCATTTGCTACTTGTTTCTTCTTATGTACACTTCAACTTGACTTCTAAATATTGTTCCTTCCACTCATATATCCCATCTTGATGTCCATTCCCACAAATATTTCCTGCACTTTCCCCTATGCATTTCATCCATTCCATTCACTTCTTCTACAAAGTTATAAGGGACTTTTGAATCTTCCTCTAATGTCTAGTTCCAATGTTCGATCCCACATCAAATCTCCACATCTCTCATTCTCACACCCTACTCCACTTTGAACCCTTAATTTTTTATCAAATCACTTCTGCCACTTCCATACACCTCCCAAAACACCGACAAGTGATTCTCATTCATCACACTTTTCAAATTTTCTAAAAATTGCCAAGGAGCTGACAAGCAAAGTAGCAAAGTTTATCAAAGTTCATGGGCCTCTGAAAACGCCAACAAGGTTCACCATGAGCTAGAAGTTTTGACTTAGAGATCACCAAGTTAAAGCATCTACAAGTACACAAGTTCACAAACTCACCAATATGCGAACGCAAGTTTCAAGTTAGCCAAAATGTAATGTCCCCAAAATTTGGATGAAGTGACTTAATTATTTAGTATGGCCCAAGTCTTAAAGTATATTTAAAAGGGGGATATTAAATAATTAATAAATCAAGTTTTAAAGTAACTTATAAAATATTTAAAATATTACTTTGTAAAAGTCACTTATGTTTTGAATGGTGAAAATCATAAAGTGACCTATGAAACATTTAAAATATTACTTTGTAAAAGTCACTTATGTTTTGAATGGTGAAAATCATAAAGCGACTTATGAAATATTTAAAATATTACTTTGTAAAAAGTCACTTATGTTTTGAATGGTGAAAATCATAAAGCGACTTATGAAATATTTAAAATATTACTTTGTAAAAAGTCACTTATGTTTTGAATGGTGAAATACAAAAAGAGAGGAGAAGGAAACATTTGACACTTTTGAAACTTCATATTTTCACGGCAAGACGAAGTGTTCCTCTTGGTTTAGGGTTTTAAGACCCTCACAGTTCAATTTTGGGTGTGAGATATTGTAATGTCCCCTTCTCAATTGTGATCAATTCAGTTGACTGTTGGCCTATTCCGGAGACTCGTAGGCTACTCGGAGGGTGAAAATTAGGGTTTCCTGTTTCTGAGGAGGTTGTTGCTTGAAGTTTGGAGATTGGATTGCGGATTCTTTCTGGGTTTTCAAAGAGCTTTGCAGTGGTATAGCATGCTTGGTGACCCGAGCAACTTCAGGAATTTGCTATTTTTAGTAAATTTCATTTCTAGTAGTGGTCTGGTTGGCTTTGATGTAGTTGGATCTCTTCTTCAGCCAGTTCAATTGGTATTTTGATTTTTGGCCTTTGGATGCATTTTCTGGAGAGATAAGTTGAGTTGATTTAAATAATATTATATTTTAATGTTATGTTTTAATGTTAACCCCTTGGCCTAGCTTAATGACTTAAGTTGTTCCGGAAAGGGGGATTTCAAGGGTGGATGCCTCATCAAGAGGTGATTAAATATTTTCTAAAGGTCAAAATTATGCTTGGAGAAATGGGACGCCTACTTGAGGGAAAGGTTATTTTAAATTAAAAAGTCAAATATTGCCTTGGAAAATGGATACCATCTTTGGAGGGAGAAGAAAGCAAATTCAAATTTGAAAATTGGGCGCCTTCTTGAAGCTTCTAGAAGTTTCCTCTCAAGTCTATAAAAGCTAGCCTCTGCTCTTCATTTGGGATCTCTTGTCTACCATACTGTTATGTTGCTGGATTAATTTTAATCAAAGCTTCGAGGAAAGCATACCTCCTAGCACTTGGCTCATCTTCTTGCTTGAAAGATAGCAACTAGTTGAGAGATAGATTGTAGTTTGGTTGTTTGAGCATTGTACTAGAATTTCTAGCATCTTAGTTCAATTTTTCTTGCATTCTAGTCATGTTTTGGAGTTGCTGATTATCATAGCTGATTGTAAGTTTTATTCATAGATTCAAAAATAAAAATATTCTCATTCTGGGTACTTTACCAATCTGATTTCTTGCTAGAGGCGACCTTGAGTGCCAAATTGCAGATTTTATTATCAAGAGTTGGATTTTATGGAGCAAAATCGCCCCTCCTTGAGGGTCGTACCTTTCTGGACATGCTTGGAATTCCGTGCAAAATAAATATGAGTCTTTGGGGTTGGTTTTATTTTTTCTTCTTGGGCGCCATCATCCTAGGAGAATTATGCATTTTGTCTCATGTGTTTTGGGTGAGTTTTGAGTAAGTTGTGAGCATAATAGTGAGTTGTTGAGTTGTTGGTCTATGCATTTTCAGTAAATAATCAGTTATATCAGATTGTGGCAATTCATTAGTTGAGTGAGAAATTGATTCTAAGTGGTCTTGTGAGCATTGGAGAGTAGCTAAACATTATTGCAGAATTAATAAGTTTCTAACCTTGTGCTGCCATGCACTCCTATTCCCATCAATAAGTTGAAATAAAGAGTACTTCATCAGATTCTCACTTCTTTTGTACTTTACTCTGTACTCTGCTGAATAAGTGGAAGACGCCGGCTTGCCGCTTCTATTTCCAGCCATAATCTATAGGAATCTCCCACACCACAGCGTTTCACCTCAGCGATTTCTTGGTTAGGAGCCATTTCAAATGACATGCATAAGATCCTCCCACTATAAACCGCCTTCCTAGGACGATTTTGTTATTAGAGTCTCCCTATCAATCTGCATTAGTCAGATCCTTCTAATCCATATGTCCACAATACACTCCCTCGCCTTCCAACATCTGGATCCGTGTACATCCTTGGTTAGAGTTTGTTTCTCTCCAGATCGCTTTTATTTCTTGTTAACCTTGTCGTGCGCGTGGTTGTATCAAGGTTTCCATTGTAATCAAAAATAAAATAAAAATTAGTCCAAATGACATAGCAGACTAAAGCCATGATCCCGCCAACCCGGGTACGTCTCTATTACAGTTGATTCGGGGCTTGTCGATGAGGATGGCGGATTGTGATACTACACCCGGTCAGCCGTGAAAATAACAAATACCTGCTTCCGCCGTGGCGCAAAACCTTTCAGGGCTTCGGAGAGTAAACAGAAAGCAGATAATCGGAAAAACAAATTGAGAAATATACGAGGCCAGTAAGTGACCATGGATGAGAGAGAGGATAGGATGGAGAAGAAGTTTGATGGGATGATTGATATGATGTCCCGTTTGCTTGCAAGAATGGATCAGCAGACTGCTCAGAATCATACCCCTAGTCAAAACAATGCCATAGGTGAAAATAGTGGTGTGAATGGAAACAATGGCAATGGGAGAGATAGGACTATTGGCCAACATGAGGCCACCTCTAGAGGATCAGCCTCTAGGCCACTCTTTCCTACATTCACTCAGAGGGAGGAACCACAAGTTGAAGTTGCCATTCCTTTTGTAGATGATGCCAGGCAAGCCTACTTGGAGCATGCCACCTCACCCCCTGATCTTAGAGACCAATGGTCCTTTGATCAATCTTTTGGAACCATAGAAATGTGGCGAAACGAGGTTAGCTGAACCGGAGCTCCTAACGTCCAGGAACTATCTATATCACAAGCCCTTGAAGGTGTTTTTTCGCTGGCTCACTTCGGCGGAAGTGATAAATGGTTCGAAGGTCGCGGGCTTTCAGCAGCTTCCGGTAACTACCTATCGCTAAGGCCCATGCCGGAGGAAGATGCCATAAAGTTTGCAATGTTGCATTTGGAGGGAGCTGCGCATGAGTGGTGGTACCATGGTTTGGTCACTCTTGGCCACAACCTCATTCGGACCTATGATGAGTTCACCAACAAACTAATTGAGAGGTTAGACACTAAGGATCCTGAAATGAAGTTTAGGGAGCTTGCACAGCTGAAACAACATGGTGCATTGGAAACATACATTGGAGATTTCCAAAGACTTTCTGTGATGGTGCCCAACATCACTGAAAGAAGACTAGTTGTTCTATTCTCAGAAGGTTTGATGGAACCGTTGAAGGGATGGGTTAAGGCATTTGACTCACCAAGTCTTGAAGAAGCCATCAAGAAAGCTAGAAGCATGGAATTGGCTGCCCCTAGGCCAAATTTTCAGTCTAAGCTTTTTTCTCATAAGAGGGACAAGAAGCATGTTTCAAATCAGCATAAGAAGTTTCCACCTAAGTTGACTGATGTGGAACGTGAGCAGCTTAGAAAGAATGGCAAGTGTTATACTTGTAAGGAGCCTTGGATTAAGGGCCATAGATGCTATAGAAGAGGGCATTCTAACCATATGGGGGTCTATTCTGATTATGGATCAGAATCTGATATGTCTGATCAGCAGTCTTATTTTGGAGACAACAAGGAGGAAAGAGCCCTAGAAGAGTCCGATCATGAGCAAGGGGTTGGGGGCCCTATTGCCCAACTCTCTAGTTTCCAAAAGAACGAATCTTTCAAGGTTCGTGGTGGGAATAGTGGTCACCATATTGTTGCCTTAATTGATACTGGGGCAACACACAATTTCATTGACGAAGGAGTGGTTGCAAAGAGGTCTCAAAACTGAAGAATTTGAAGGTTTCAAAGTCATGGTGGCTGATGGGTTTCATATTTCTTGCAACCGAAGGGTTCCTAACATGTCTATGCAGTTGGGCAACTATGAAGTCAAAGATGACTTCTATGTAGTTACTATTGGTGACACGGATGTCGTACTTGGTATTCAATGGCTACGCTCACTTGGAGAAATCTCTCTCAATCTACAAACGATGGAGCTCAAGTTTCAATCCGATGGGAAGAAGGTGGTGCTAAGGGGAATGTCCAATGGAGGGCCTCGGATTGTGTCATTCAAAAGAATGGAGAGGTTGATTCGGCATGAGCAAATTGAGTGGGTTGTGGAATGTATGGTTCTTCCAACTAGTCCAGTTGAAACAAAGAGGGATTACCCTCCAGATATCCAGTCTATACTCACCAAGAAGAGTAAGGTGTTTGTTGATCTACCTCTTAGCCCGCCTCCTGAAAGGGGAGCTGAGCATGTCATTGAACTCAAAGAAGGGGCCAAGCCAGTCATCACAACACCATATCGGTATCCTAAGAAGCAGAAGGACAAAATTGAAAAAACATAAAGGAACTCTTGGAGATGGGCTTCATTCGTCCAAGCAAGAGTCCCTTCGCTTCAGCAGTAATTCTTGTGAAGAAGGATGGCACCATCCGCATGTGTGTGGATTACCGTGCCTTGAATCAAAGCACAATCAAAAATCGGTACCCCATCCCCCGGATAGATGAGCTCATTGATGAGCTACATGGTGCCAAGTTCTTCTCAAAAATTGATTTGAGGTCAGGCTACTATCAAATTCGGATGAGGGGGTTAGATGTTGAGAAGACAACATTCAGATGCCACTATGGTCATTTCGAGTTTTTAGTCATGCCGTTTGGGTTGACTAATGCTCCTGCCACTTTCCAGTCTTGTATGAACATTGTCTTTCAGAAGCAATTGAGGAAGTTTGTGTTGATTTTTTTTTATGATATCCTAATCTTCAGCAAGATGTGAGAAGAACATCTCAAGCACTTGGAGGAAGTGCTTAGCATCTTGGAATCAAAGAGCTTGTTTGCCAAAGAATCCAAATGTGAATTTGGAATGAAAGAGTTGCTCTACCTTGGTCACATAATCAGTGCTGATGGGGTGAAAGTTGATCCTAAAAAAATCAAGGAAATAGTTGATTGGCCACCTCCAAAAAACTTGACTCATTTGAAAGGGTTCTTGGGTCTTTGTGGCTTTTACCGAAGGTTTGTGAAGGGCTACTCTCAAAATGCTGCTCCTCTTACTGACCTCACTAAAAAGGGAGCTTTCTTTTGGTCAGAAAAGGCCCAAAATGTTTTTGACAAGTTCAAGAAGATCATGAGTTCTTTTCTTGTTTTGGTCATACCGGATTTTTCCAAGTCTTTCGAGCTGCAATGTGATGCATCAGGGGAAGGTGTTGGAGCTGTTTTGATGCAAGATAAACACCCCATTGTGTTTGAAAGTAGAAAATTAAGAGGTGTTGAAAGGACTTACTCCATCTATGACAAAGAAATGCTTGCAATCATGCATGCATTAGCTAAGTTCAGACAATATTTGGTGGAAAGCAAATTCGTTGTCAAGACTGATCACAATAGTCTCAAGCACTTCATGCATCAAAAGGACTTGAACGAAAGACAACAAAAGTGGGTGAGTAAGCTTCAAGCTTACGATTTTGACATTGAGTATGTCAAGGGGAAAAACAACATTGTGGCGGATGCACTATCTAGAAGGCCTCATTTGAGCTCTTTGTGTAAGCTTACTGCTGATTGGAAGGAGTTGTTGCTTGCAAATTATGCCAAAAATCAGTTTGCAACCAGCATCATTGAAGGTACTTTTCATGACAAAAGGTACAAAGTAGTTGATGGTTTGATACACTACAAGGGAAGGATCTTTTTAGTGGCCGATTCTAAGCTCAAAAAGAAGATTTTGATGACATTCCATGACATCCCACTTGTTGGTCATCAAGGTTATTTCAAGACATATAGGTAGATTCGGGAGAGGTTTTCTTGGAAAGGGTTGAAAGAGGAAGTCCAACGCTACATCAAGGAGTGTCCCACTTGCCAGATGAACAAAACTGAGCATTCTCTTCTAGCTGGTCTGCTGCAACCTCTTCCCATTCCCAACCAAAAATGGGAAAGCATATCAATGGACTTCATCACTGGGTTGCCAAAGGTTCAAGGCAAGGATTGTATTTATGTTATAGTGGACAGATTAACAAAGTTCGCTCATTTTTTTGCCATCACTAGCTCATTTTCAGCAGCTCAAGTTCGCTCAAGGGGGTTTGGAGAGCTCATTTGGAAATGCTTGAATATTGTTTTGGATATGACCTTTGCTGGTTTATGACTGGTATGCATTGTTTCTTGAGGACGAAAACCCTCAGAAGGAATAATAGCTGCAGGAGTGAAAGATCTCCCAAGGTTGCTTGTTGAAGGTTTCATTCAAAGGTCTTGCCGGAGCTTGTTATCGCAGATTTTCAGAGTTTGTTTGTTTGCAGATTAGAGATTTGTTTTGGTGATCTACACAGCGAAAATATTGCAAATTGGTGTTGTTTGTGAATTCCTTTATTGTTAGTGATTGAATTGATCAATTTGCAACTGTTATTCAAGAGAATTGTTCAAGAGTGTGAGGAGAAGAATTGAAAGCAAATTTGAAAAGATATTGGCAGAGTATTCGAAGAAGAGAAAGATCATTTAGAGACCCCAGGCTAGCCATACCACTTCAGCAAGGGCCATACCTGCCAAGAGAAGGGTGTGTGACTTTTCTAGGCAAAATACCTAGGGTTTGGGACTGCAATCTCTCCCATTTGAGGTGTCTAGGGTGAAAACACTGCTGCACAACAGTTTGACAAGGGAGAAGCGAGGGTTTGGTGATTTGTGGGCAATTTTGTATGCACCAGCTTGCTGGTTTTGTACAATCAGACATGCAACTGTCCATAGCAGCAAATGGGTATGATTCGACTTAGTTTTTAATGCAAAATAACGATCTGGGTTGTAATTGGTTTTTATAAACTAGTTAGTTTTAGCTATTTGCTTAATTTGCATTTCCTAGCAAACAAAACACAAAAAATCAGAAAGCAAAAAACAATAAAAAAAACAAACAGCTTGGGGTGGGACATTACATAATAAAAATTAAAATAAAATTTTATGAAAAAACTAAAACCAAAAAATATAAAATGTTATTCTTGAGTAACATCTAAGCTTAGGAAAAGATAAATTATAATAAACTTTTAAACCAAAAATTATAATGTTATAAAAGCCTAAAATATTATAAATTATAATTGTTATTTGACTAAAAAAATTAAATTCATTGTATATTAAGCTATACTAGGGTTTATCCCTGAAAACCATGCTTTGCCTGCCTGCTCAAATGGAAGCAAAGATTTTTGTGCACTTTTTGATAATATGTAAAAGGGAGCGGCCTCCTAGGCCACATTTATGTATCAAACAGAAAATTCTTTTAAAAAGTTACAAAAGTCTAAAATATAAATTATGTGTGCAACATGTTTCCTCCATCTTAGCCCAATCTTTGCCAATGTATGCTACACTTCAATAATTGCCGGTCACCTTTTGAACCCAGATGACCTGGAAACTTGGTTCGGTAGTCCAGATCTAGAAGGTTCTCGGCCAAGCATGACAGTTGTAAGTTACTGTAGGTGTCCAACAAACTGCTGCATTTTTTCAGAGGGTTGCTACAGGTATCTAGTAGGTTGCTATAGGTGTTTAGCAGTGTGCTACATATGTCTCATGACATGCTGGAGCTGCTACAGGTGATTGGTAGTACACTACAGGTGTCTAGAAAGGTGTTGTGGGCATCTCTCAACATGTTACAGGTATTTTGAAGTAAGTCTTCTGCTGGAAACTGTTATAAAGAGCTATTTGCATTGCTTTTAACAATGCTGCATGTGTCAGAAAAGATACAACAAGCGTATATTGAAGAATGGTTTGAGACGGTGCAGAATATCGCTATGATGCACATGGAGTTAATTTTCTTCATTCATGCTTGATATAGGCTAGTTAAAAGCATAAAACAACAGTTAGGAAGTTATTTTAAGCAAAGGATTATGAAGAGGCAATTTTGTCTTCATCAAGGCATCAGTTATGACAGTGCCTGATTTTCCCTATCGTGGTTGACTATTCTGTCCAGCAAGCAGTTGATCTTCTCTTTGGGGCCATGACAACTAGTTCAATTTTATATCTTGGTGGTTGTTCCTCTTTCCTCCACACAAGTGGGCTAGTCGACTTAGTTTATTGGGTGACTAGTTTCTTGCATGATCTATGTGGGCATTACACTTTGGAGGGCGATTCTTTGCAATCACATGAATGGCATTGCCAAGGAAGCTATCAATATTCCAAGCAAAGGCAGTTGGAAGAGTGGTCATTGCCTTTCCAAAGATAACTATGGACTTTCCTTGTAAAGGGCCAGAAGATGAATAAGAGACAACAAAGAAGCTGATTGCAAGGCTATTTGGTTGGTTGGCTTGAGAAGACATTCTCATATTGATTCAAGTAGAACAGACAGAGAAAGAGAGAGAGATGCAGGGTACTGTTGTACAAAAGGAAAGAAAGGTGTAGGAGCCTGTGTATAGCTAAGAGCTTAGGACAGCTCAATGTTGGCCAATACTAAAAATCTATATCTATATAAACGCACTGAACATAGTAATGGGATGCTAATTTCATACCCTTCCTATAGTTTTTCACCCAATTGAGTTTTCTCCAAAGAAATCTCAATGTTACGTGTTTTGTGCCTTGTTTTATGACTGCATTTCCTTTCTGCTATTTCAAATGTTAAAGTAGTTCAAATTTATCTAAACTGTTAGGACAACACTGATGAGAATGGTAGGAGGAAAGCTAGTTTTAGATATTCATTTCTAGTTCATCGCTAAGGTTATCAACCAACTGGTTTATGGATCACTGGAGGCTTTCTCATTTGTACCTATGCATTCTGCAACAACTCATGCTTGCTAAAACTCTTGGTAGCAACATAAAGCTCAACATAGCTGAAGATCCGCTTTTCAAAACTGAATTCACAATATGGAATAATGATCATGCCCATCATGTGGTGAAAGTACTGGCCCTTCCAACTAATCTCTCTTGGCCAAATTTGCTTCAGCCATATCTTCCACTACCATTGCCATACTCGTGGCCAAATTCTAGCCAGAGACCTCTTAAAAAAAGCCCAACAACCATTCAAACCCCAGCCACAGTCACCACTCATATTTTTGCAGCAGCCATTCAAACAAATATTGAAGACGAATTTAAATGAATTTCTAGGGATTGGAAGAGTATTCATTGCCTTTCAAACTTTTTAGATGATATGCAGTGAACTTCGTATAGAATGCAGTTATTGAGGCTGCAACTTTCTCAGATAGAAACCAAGAAGAGTTCTTACAAGAACCACAATAATAACGAATTACCATTCTAGTCATTAGAACTATGACAACTGACATATTCATCATCTGGAATGCATCAACGGAAGACAACCTGAAATTGAAAAAGCAATTACTATCTTTACCATGAAAAAACCCATGGATTCTCTGAGGGTGTGTTCCAGATGCCGTGTTTGCAGCCCAGATTTGCCTAGGTACATCCATATAAATACACAGAAAAATCTTTATGAATGTAAACGGTTCAATCCAGGCTGCAAATGCAAAATCCTGTCCAAACCCACCACAGACAAAACCCAAACCCAGATCCGAAAAAGATTATACCAGAATTGAGGGCTGCAGGAGTAAAAGACAGTAACAGAAACAGATTCTAAAGCCTTAAGCAGAACATTAGCAAATTGTTCCACTGAGATGA
>VDFB02150174.1:0-33508 GCA_007258455.2 Sequoia sempervirens | reverse complement strand
GAAAGCTTGCCTCTCAAGGAGAAAGTGCAAGAATTTATAGATCTAGAAATTTGTTGTTACAACTAGAACATCAATGATAGTATAACAACCTTATTAATGAGCTGCAATAACTACGACAACCTTATTTAGTGACCTACACCTAACCACTTAATTTATTACATTCAAGTGTAAACGTTCACTTTATTATTTCATTATTATAATGCACCCTAATACATTGTAGTATTCTCTTAATGACCAAACCGAAAGGATCTGGAGGTTTAGTCATTAAATTACAAGATATACATAAATGGGGAGAAACATTCGCATTAGCAACCTTAATGGTAGCAGGCTTTAGAGAAAGATATGTAAAATAAATAATGAACATTTTTTGCAGCAAAGTTATCAATTTGTTTGGATGTCTTTCAAGGTTACACATCTATTTTGTAAAATCATCATCGATCTCACCTTTAAAGTACAATTGGGGCCTTTGAGACATAATAGGCAAATGTTGTGGAGATAATCTTGACTTGAGACAAACTTTGTATGGGATGAATCTCAATTGGAATGGAGACACTATTAGTTTTGCATTGTTGATACATAGATGGAGAAGAACCACCCAAAAGCTAATTCATTAGAACACCCCATGAACTAGAATGCAATCTATCAATGGTGCCATAGTATTGGTTTCTATCTTTGTCTCATTAGATTTATGAGCAAACCATGGTTTATCTAGTGTAGCATGCAAAACAAGATCAACAAGCTTGTACAAGCCTTTGTACACATCGCTTGGTCCAATGCTTTGAGCAATTATTTTATCATGTATTACATTACAAACAATGCAGTATTTCCATTAAGTTGAACTCAAGTGTTAGGATTTTCTATAAGTTGGCTAATAGAGTAAATTTTTGTTCAAACTTAGAACATACCTAACATTTCTTACTAGAAGTTTGATGTCATTATTGAGTACAATTCTTACATCACCTATGTCTTTTACTATGTGTGACTTGTCAGCAAAGCAAATCAAGTTCATGTGACTATCATTGGTAGTAAGCCTGACATACCAGTCCTTTGGACATGCAAAGTGTTTAGATGCACTTGAATCAAAGACCAACAACTATTTTTAACATTGTCTAAAAGAGCCATCAATACAAACTCCTCATCTTGGTCTTCCTCATCAGTTAATGACATACTTCATTTTGTTGCTTGTGGGATAAATCATATTGTCTTGCAATTATTTTTGACATGCCCAAATTTTTAGCAATAAAAACAAGGTACATTTCTTCGTGGTTTTAAAGCGGAAGGATAACTATGGTATGTATGTTGAGATTGTGCAGAAAGTGCACTTTCTGAACTCCCAAAAGAAACTTCACTCATTTGCTCTTGTTATCTGTAATAGCCCACCCTTAATTTTTTCAATTTTGCACCCTTTTGTGTGTCATGTCCTTGAAATCGTGACGTTAAAATAGCAAAATATTTAAAATATTAAACATTTGATAGCATTATAATATTGATTGTCAAAGACAATATCATAATTATATTATCAATATTAAATATAATTAGACAATTCCCAAAATAGAAATAATAGCTATTATAATCATTGTAATAATATGAGCTAAATAATATATATTGAGAATTTACAGATAACTCAACACCTAGGATTAAATAATAAAATAAGGATAACCTAAAATATCATTATAAATGATAATCAAATATAAATACTAAATGATTATCTATATAATACTAGACAATGACGTTACACCTCCTTGGTTGTCTGCTCTACTCGATAACCACCACACGATAGAAGAGGATTGATGAAATTTTATGATATGCAATTAAGTGATCTCTTGTCTATTGCGTAATTAACATTCAACGCCGACTTGAAACATTCTATATACGTGAGCAAGGATAGGGTAAAGAATTGATCATAATATTTGCGGGAAACCTGTGACTTAATGTCATTGTCATCTAACGAGCCAAGCTTGATTTTTGCCAAGACAAATTTGGAGCACAACAAAAAGAGTTGAGTTGTGTTAGGCGAACAATATAATTGATGACATACAAAGCTTATATCGACTCCAGAGTAATTGCCAAAGTTGTTGATCCATTGTGTTAGGAGAGAAATCATAGTTTAACTCGTATACTCGTATTGTGTAATATCCCTTCTCTTGTCCATCCCAGGATAAGTCTCAAACCATCGAACAAACTAAACATCAGGGAATATCGAATAAAACTTTATTGATTCCTAAGAAGTAAACATTGTGATATAATTGCCCATGTAATAATTAAAATGATAAACCACAACAAACAAATGGACGTAACTCTAGGAAGGCAAAGGTGAAAGGCAACGTCACTTGGAAAAGTCAAATATAAAGGGGAGAACAATGAAGGAAGGAGACAAGGGGAAAACATGGAGAGCGTGGGTAGGACAAAAGTAAAGAGGTGACAGGGAGGAGGTCCAACATGCCTGATCAGGTGATATCATTCACTTAGCAATTAATATTTAGCACTTCCAAATATCAAAAGTAGACAATCGTCCATATGATAGATATTTGAATATATTGTGCATTAGTAATATCCTAGAATCTCTTTAATATTTATAATGGACTATCTCTATGACCCGATCGGGCTGCCGTCTACACTATGACTAACCTTGGACTCATCTCAAGCCAAATAGTCTGAACTCTAGTATGCATGCCTCACTGACAAATAGCATAGGGGAAGAATCTGATAATTAAGGAATCATTAATTCTGATTTCTGTATTCATAGATGCCTTGTCTTTTTAGCATGTAAATGTTCATGATGCTATTTACTTCTCAGTGGAACGAGATATTGATAGGATTGACAATATTGCAGATATATGATTGTTCCTTCATTCATTCAGAATTGATTATATAAACTAGATGTTATTTATTAATTACGTGATTCTTAATGCAGTGATCTCCATAAGTATTACTATAGTTGTTCTCGATTTTATATGGACTTAAGAATCAATGATAAGTGCAAAATAGCTGATTGTTTAAAGATTGTCTTCATGAGTGTTTGCAACTTATTGGGAGGAAGGGTGTGAGGGAAGTGGTGCCTAAAAACCCCACTCAAGTCTGCCCTTAGAACCCAAGTTAGGGATGGGCCTTGGAGGGGTGGAAATTCCACTCATAGTCCACCTAGTCCCAAGGCATGGGTGGGCCATGGAGGGGTGGGGGTCCCACTTAAGCATCCGCCGAGGCCACGAAGGGGTGGTAGGCCTAGACCACTTATACACTCCCCCTACTATCCCCAATAAGTTAAGTGTCTTCCGAGGTGATGGCACAGGTAGAGAAAGTAGGTACAAGTGTTTCCACTAAGCACACCACTCCAAGGGTGGAATAGTCTTGGTCGGATGTTCTTGCTGCTTGGGGTCAAGAGGTGGGTAGTCTTGGTCGAATGTTCCTACCGCTTGGGGCGAAGAGGTGGGTAGTCTTGGTTGGACACTTGTACTCTTGGACTTAGATGGATCGCTTCAGGTGGATCTACCCATGCCACTTCTCCTATGTCTTCATTATTACTTTTGTGATTATGTTTACATGTTGGATATCTAGATATTAATGCTAACAATGATATGTGTTTGTGGAAATGTTGTTAATATGGTGAATGTAGATGTCAATCCATTATTACTTCTTTGGAAAAAAAAACATTCATTTGAAAAGAAGAAACCCTAAACCTAATCAACTAGCGAATTCTAGGGCTAAGTCGGGTAAGGGACACTACATAGCGTTAGCCAAATAATAATGATATAAGTAACTAAAGTAAACTTCTGTCCACTTTTTGATCACCGAAGTCCCGATGAGGCCAAGGCAAGAGCATACAATGAGAAGGTGATAATTGCATTAATTGGAAATCAGATTGAATGAAAGCAAATGACCTACTTTTTGATCACCCAATTCTCGATATGGGAAGGTGAGAGCATACGGTGGTAAGGTTTACTATGGTTGGGCTTCGAAGCAAACTACTTCTTCAATGGGGTGAGTAAGTAAACCAAGTGCAAGGAAGGAAATCATCACTTGTTGAACAAGAATTACAACAAAGCAAATAAGCACTTGGTGGCAAGCCGACCAATCCAAAGCAAGATCCTGTGCTTGATCAACGGGTATAACATGAAAGCAAACTAAAAATCAACCACTTATTTAGTGGGAGTAGCATGTAAAATAAAGGAAGCTCAACCACTTATTCAGTAGGAGCACCTCTTGTTCAGTGGGTTAAGTTGCAATATAAATACAAGAGCAATCACCAATGGTACTACCAACAGTGTTACAATAAGCTCATTATGAAAATGCTTTAGTACATCATATGCTGCTGTTATGTTAGGAAAATGATAAGATCATGAAGCATAACTCCGCCAAAAGATGCTATGATGAGAAAATAAGGACTCCCCCACAAAATACCACAACTCTACCTCAATATGAAGACCCCAAATGATGGGAGAAGATCAAGACCATCGCTGCCATAGGTCTGATACACAATTTCAGGTCTGACACAATGTAACAGCAGTCTGATATGACCCACCAGCAATCTCCCAACTCCACCAAGTCATCCAAGAACACAACCGAAGTGCTAGCAATGCAAAGGACTAGACTAGGTGCCCTCCAATCAACCCAAACAGAAATGACAAGGCAGTTTTCAAAGCCAAACAACAGAAAAAGGAAGTAGCAACAGCAATGGTGCCCTCAAGCCAAGATGTACGACCTTCCTAGAGGGGCGACCAGCTCCATAGAATCATAGACTTCATAAACAATTCAGTTCTCTTGCATAAGGTGGCGCCCAAGGATGAGGAAACACTTGCATCAATACCCACAAAACGTTATGGCCTCCTCCAAACAACATGAGCATAAATGTTGGTTTGGTGTAGGTGAAAATGGTGTGACCATCAAGCATAAACCCTCTGAGAAGCATTCCCAAAACCAACCAAACCTCTGCACAAATAGTTATCATACCAAAACATAGCTAGAAATCATCATAAGTAACCAAAACAAAAAACAAACCATCACCAATAAGCTCCAATGGTGATTACTAAATGCAATCACACTCCACCAGCTAGGGATTATCTTCCAAATCCGAAACTAGCAAGCTATAGAGGGTTTTCGTCCTCTGAAGATTCAGGAAAGAACATCCTGGTTCCAATTGATAACATTATTGATATTCATGATTTGATGTGTTTTTACAAATGGAGAAAATCGCCTTATATGGACATAAATATGCTAAAAATAGACTAAATCAGAGCAGTTACGAAAAAACAACTAATTTACCTAAAATAGCTAAGATGACCATTTATTATTTTAATACCCTTGCTTAATGGTCATCGTTCTAACTACCCACAAAAACAAAGAAGGCTGCCCCCTTCTCTTCAGAACGATTTGCCACAAAAGACAAGAGCCTGCCATTGACTCTACCACTTGAGATGAGTTTGCCACCAACCCTCCCAGAAACTACAGAACTTCTGGAAATGACGAAAACTAATCACAAAACATCCAACCTGATGTTGGGTAACAAAGTTGTCCCTCTCTGTAGCCAGAGACATTGAAAGACAATTGTTATGATTTTGAAGAAAAATTGGCAAACCCTCCAAACTTTTGCACATGAGCATGATGTTTGCCCTAGCAACTCTAGGTGCGACCGAAACAAACTGCAACAAACCACAATTTTTGAGGAAAAAATCGAAAACCTTGAAATTGAAGTTTACAAAGCATTGTCTTTTTGCGGAAAAAATGGTAAAAATCCTCAAAGCAATCTCACGCAATTCTGCGAATTACAAAAATCCAAACAAGCAGCTGGCACGAAATTGGAAACACGGATCAACATACAAAACATCGTTTTTAAGGAAAAAAGGTAAAACCATTCTAGAAACCAAAGAGCCCTCCCAAGTTGTGGAAACCCTAACTAGGGCATACAAGAGCAGACCCTTAATTTTTGAGGAAAAAATTATAAACCCTCCCATGATTTTTTCAGGCAAAAATATCAGAAAACCCAACAATTTTTTTAAGGGACAAAATTATAAACCCATATCTTTGAACAACATGAAAATGCTAAGAAGAGAAAGGAATAACAGCAGAGTCTCAGACCCTCGAGGATGCAATTGAAACCAGTCCACAAGGAATGCGTTAATGACGTGATGCTTCATAGGCCATTTGTTGTTGTTGAGTTTCCTGGCTTGGAAGCATTTATCAGTGACACATAATATTGCTTCTTTTGCATCGGCCTGTAGCACAAATCTGCAGCCCTCTTGAATATTTTTTCATGTCATACCCATCCTGCAAGCAGTGGCCTAGCTCTCTCATGGCGTCAATATGCCCCAGGGCGGCTATTGGAAACCCTAACATCTACATTGTGCAGAAATCATGATTAGAGAAGAAGTGAGGGTCACGCGCCAAAAAGAGGGCCTAAACATGACAAAGAGGGCCACAAACAAAAGACTAGATGCGTCGTCAAAAAGAAAACACACGCCAAAAACCCTCAGCACAAATCCATGTCCAAAAATTAGATGAAAAAATGCGTCCAGAAAAAAGTGAATCTGTAGAAAACAAGTTAAAAAACGTCACCCAGAAGAGACGCGATGCCTAGGAAAAAAATGTGTTTTCACTCAGAAAATCTGCCATAGAAAACCTTAAAAAAATAGGACACGAAAGAACCCACGATTAGAATAATAGCAACTGCAAAAAGCTTCAGAAAAAAATGTTGAGAAGATGACCCAAAAAACTTCACTCGATGGCCACGATTTTTGACGAAAAACTGACATGACTTTCTTAGGTTGCGTGCTTCAAAATTGCCTAAAAAAAATGGGTCTGTAATTCAGATTCAAAAACTTCAAAAAATCTCACAAAATCTGCTTCTGTGAAACCTTAAGAATTTCTCCAAAAATTCTTCGATTAAAATTGGTTAACCAGGTTCGAATTGCTTTGATACTATGATAACATTATTGATATTCATGATTTGATGTGTTTTTACAGATGGAGAAAATCTCCTTATATGGACATAAATATGCTAAAAATAGACTAAATCAGAGCAGTTACAAAAAAACAACTAATTTACCTAAAATAGCTAAGATGATCATTTATTATTTTAATACCAATCTGGCAGTATAACTTTATCTCCAAATTGCATAATCCTCAAATGAGAGCTCAAGTGTGTTTAAATAGGAAATGAGGGAGAAATTAGTGCAATCATTTCAATTTCCCTTTTCCCTCCAAAAGGGATGCTGCCCTTGGGGAAAATAAAATACTTTATTAAAATTCCATTTAAAACACCAACTTAGGCATCCACTTTTGCATGCCCCAAATTTACCTTTTAGAAACAACTTAAGTTATCAAATGCTAGGCGTGGGGGTCCGAGGGGCCTTTTTGACTATAATAATTTTATTTCTTAATTTGCAATATTTCCTTTTTTCTAACTCCAAGAATGGTGGAAGCACTGAACTGCCCAAATGATAGAACCCAACCATTGAAGCTGCCACTACTGCTAGAAATAGAAATCCTGCATTCAACTGCTACCAGGATGACCGCTAGAGATAGCACTTACTAAAACTAGCATACTGCTAAAAATAGTGTGTTTAAACTCAAAATAAACCCAATCTTAGATGCAACTATGACCTACTAAAAATAGTAACTGTTAAAAATAGCAGTTACTGCCTACGAAGGATCTCATAAAATCCAGAAAAACCAAAAAACTCTCTAGCAATCCTTTGCAATTTCTCCCTACAAATGCTGGTAAGAAACCCCAAAAAACTTTGAATCCCTCGAAACACCTCTGAATAGCCTACAAGACTGCAAAAATAGGCTGACGGTCACTGAAAAGCGTAGAGCTAAAAAGGGGACATTATAGTCCTCCTTCCTCAAGATTGCTTGTCCTTAAGCAATTGCATGTCATGTACTAATTGATTCTGAATTAAATTCAATATGACACCAAGAACCAAAATAAATCTGGGAAATTTGTAGCTTCCTTCACTTGGAACACTGTTCTGCTAGGTGCCTACACAAGTAACCTTCTAAAGTTCCCTTGTAAATAGAGCAACCAATCTCAACACGACCTTAATCAACTCCTTTGAGAATTGCTCTTCACAATCACAATCCGTGGTACCATATAGGTAAACTTGAGAAAGTTAATTTGAATTTCCTCATTTTCAACTTCCTGCACTTTACCATCATGGTTATAACTGAAAAATAAACTGCTGTCGAAAACATAGGTGCAAGTAAATGAATTAGAGAAACAACTGATTGGTGCTTGTATACTCCTCCAACATGGATCCTGATTGCTTACTCCTCCAACATGGATCCTGATTGCTCAAACTCGACATTCCCTTCATTTGAAGCCACAAGTGAATCTTGCTAAGGGGCTGAATGGACTGAAAACATGCAAACTTGCAGCCTTCCATGTCTGAAATTGTAATATACACACCTGATTTTTTTTTGAAATCACTGTTGGCTGATTGTATTGTTTGTTGATGTGTTTAGTTGCTTGTTTTCATTGTTTCAAGATGCATGTCAAACATTTAGAATATTGCATATAGAAGGAAATATTAAGAAGTAACATTGCTTTCCATAATGAGTAACAACATATGGTAAGGGCATTTGTTTACAGACCAAATCAGACTTATTACAATATGATATCAGAATTGATAAAAGCAATAATCAGACCTGGAAATGATCATACAACAGCAACAACTCTTGCAATTTTGCATCACATGTCATGTATGAGTATAGCCAGCAAACATGAGGGTTCCCACGCCAAAGAGCAGCACTCGAACACTGAAATATGCAGATTTTGGGCCTTTACATCAGCAGACCAGAAAATCTAGAATCCTCCAAAAAGGCATGATTCTCTAGGTAGGGCGACCGGCCCTTAAAATTCAGTCCACCAATAAAAAAAAATGTATGCTTAAAAAGGGGCGCCAAGATGAAAGGAATCCAATGGATGAATACCCAAAATGAAACTCCAAGCATGCACCGAGCTATGAGCTAATTTTACTTTCAGACCTGTCAAAAGGTAATTTTCAGAATTTTGGGAAGCAATCAGACCACTGAAAAAAGCTTCAAATCTCCTCCTTACCATCAAAACGAAGCCATGTAATAACATACACCGAAAACTCCAAAACTCAAATCAAAATACCAAAAATATCTTCATCTTTTCACCACAAAATTGCTTAAAATTAGAATTGTGTTGATGCACAAGGTGATCCTTGAGTAGAACCACTCCAATCTGGCTAGGGTGGATCTTTCACCACCGAAACCAGCTCCAAACGGTGAGGGATTTCGTCCTCAACTCGCAGCCAAAGAACTCTATAAGCATTCCAATAACATCCTGTTATGTTGCCAAATAGAAGATGATGGAATGAAGCCAAAGAACTTTGGAAACATTCCAACAGCATCTCTCCCAAGGTGAGACCACCATGTTTGTGCTACACCACTTTGCTGTTCATGTGAGCCTCATCTGAAAACATCTTCTCCAAAACAATGTGTAATGCCCTCTTTTCAATAGCCACCTTGAGGATTGTTTAGCCTTTATTTATTACGGAAGGCGAAAATGAGAAATAAGGGAATAATTATTAAATTAATTATTTATAAAGTTATTTCAATAAATTAAAATCATCAGATAACTTTATATTTAATTAATTTAATAAAGTGACTAAAATAAAATATTATATCTTAAAGTCATTTTAGGGAATAAAATAATAATATTTCTAGAAGCTTCCTGGAAGTCATTGAAAAACCTTTATAAGCAGCTGCTGGTTTAGCATTTGAGCATGTCTTGGATTATTCTATTCATACCAGATTGTTAGAAGCTTGAATGCTTTGCTTGTCTGAGGGTTTGAAGAGACTAGGATACCACGTTTGGTTGTGAAAGATCAACTTTAGCTGGAGAATGTGGAGGAATCCATTCAGGGTTTCTACAAGTGCTTCATTGCAAAGTTTGGATGGGTGCAATAGCTGATGTATTATTGCACTTCTGATAAAGAAGACTGAATTGATGGAATGGCTGGTTTATTATTGCATTTACACAAGGGTTTGCAAGTTCTAGCAGTTGGTTTATTGTTGCACTTGGAGTATCTTTGCTTGTTCGATATTGCTAAAATTTAATGGTCATTGACCAAATTTTGGTTACATAAGAAATTCAATTTTGTGAAAGGCATTGCAAAATTACAAACCGAGGTTTCTACAAGGACAACCAAGACAACCTGAAGAGAAGGCTACAGCTTATTGCTCTTTCCATGATATTGATGCACACACTAGAGCTACATGTCCGAAAAATTGAAGGATGAATTAGATCATGGGATTTGCTGATGCTGCTCCAAGTACAAGTTTCGTGCCTTCAAACTCAAATGTTGTCTCACCACACACAGACAACTTTGATGGCGACTTTGCAACGAGATACTTTGATAGAGAACTCGTTAATGAAGAACAAGAAGAAGAATACCGCCAGTACATGAGAACATCTCATCGTTTGTGTTCACGCGTGCACAACACTTCAAAGCATAGAAGGAAAAAAAGGAAAAGTGGAATATAAATGAAAAGAGAAAGGAATTTCCTTCCACTTCCAGTACTAAATCTTCACAAGAGAACACCGTGCCGGTTGCTCGAGACTCGTCTTCAACAAATTTTGACATTGTGTCTTCAATGATGAAGACGAAGGTGAAAATTTCACAGTTGGAGTATTTTTAGGATCATCTAGAGCAGTTGGAGAGAATCCTCAAGGTTGTAAAGAAGAAGGTTGCCATCCAACCTACATTGCTTGAGTCGTCTGTACCAACAGAAGACAAACCAAAACCATTCTATATATGTTTGTAAATAGGAGGTTTTAAACTCAACAATTGTATCATAGATAGTGGAGCTTTGGACAACGCCATGCCCTTGCAGATCATGAACGCGTTGGGACTTCCGTGCACCAAAAGTCACGACAAGTGTTATTCACTTGAGTCGAAGTCGGTGCTGTTGGTTAGTCAACTAAAAGATGCACAAGTAAGGCTAGCATCTTGTCTTGAAAAGAAAATAACGATGACTATCTATGTAGCTGACATTCCAACTAGTTACGGGATGTTAATCAGTAGGAGCTTTTGCAAAGACCTCGGAGGCAAAATTCAATTGGATTGGTTGTTCGCGACAATCCCATTGAAGAAAGGTAGTTTCAAGCTAGAACCTGAGGTGAAGTCAAGGTTTACGGTGGTAAAGTCCCAAGACCCCCACGCACGAGTGTTATATCAAGACACGGGTCCGAGCACATATGCTATGATGTCTGAAGTAATTGAAGACAATCAAAAGTTTGCACTTTCCACAACTACATCATATGAAGAATCAAAAGCGTCCACGATGCCGTTTGACGACAGTTGCTCAACATCAGGTTCAAAAGCGAGAGTTGTCATCACCTCTCCTGAAGGTCTTCTATATCCATTTGCATACAGATTGCAATTTGAATGCACCAATAACACAGCTGAATATGAGGTGCTTTTATTAGGTCTCAAGAATGAAAAGGATATGGGGATCAAGTTACTTAGATTTGAAGGAGATTAGAGCTGATCGTTAAACATATCAGAGATCAATTTCAAGTCAGGAAGAATCACCTTCGACTGGTTTGATGCGTTCGAGATCAAATACATTCCACGTACAGACAATAGTAGAGTTGATGCCCTTGCAGTGTCCGCTGCTCTTTTCATGCCGCATTTTGACTTTTTGTCAAAATTCTTTTGCTATTGAGCTGATTTACAGGCCACCTGTTCCAAACAATTCCGACAATTGGCAAGTCTTTGACGATGATGATGACATCAAAGGATTTCTTGTCTTGGGAGACAACTACAAAGAGTTGTTCTTTGAAGGAAGTTCTACTCCTTTCAAGGAATAACTCACAGAAGACTCTAAAGTTACAAACTTTGGGATCATTCAATTGAAAGGAAATCAAATTTCCAAGGGTTTCGTTTCTTTATAGAATATTTTTGATAGGCATGACTGATACATTCAAGAACATAAGATGTCAAGTGTTAATACTTCTATTGAGCATTACCAAGTGAACATTAGCACTGAAGACAAGCCTCGGCTTGTTAATTTAGGCAAGTGTTGTACTCCAGAAGAAGATGAGATGTTTATCGCCTTGTTCAAACAATACAAGGATGCAATTGTTTGGTCTTACAAAGACTTGAAGGTCTTCACACCCGTAGAATTGTTTCATACAATTCCTCTGAAGTCTAATGTCAAGCCTTTCAGGAAAAAGCAAAGAGATTATAATCCGTGGATCCAAGATACTATCTACGCGGAGATTCAAAAGATGGACTCAAAGATAATATTTCCAATTCATCACTCCACCTGGGTGTCTAACATAGTTCCTATGCGCAAAAAGAATAGTGAAGTCAGAATTTGCGTGGATTTCAGGAATTTGAACCAATTGTTCTTGAAGGACATTTACCCCTTACCGATCATGGAGCATACCTTGTAGATAGTCACCGGTTCAGAGATGCTATCATTTCTTGATGGTTTTTCTGGATACAATCAGATTGCAGTGGTAGAGGAGGATCAGATCAAGATAGCTTTCACCACCCTGTGGGGAACGTTTACTTATGAGAGGATGCCTTTCGGCCTTATTAATGCCGGTGCGACTTTTCAGAGTGCCATGGATTTGGTGTTTGGGGATCTCAAGGACAAAGTCATAGTCATCTACCTTGATGACTTGACCGTTTTCTTAGATAAACGGGAAGACCACTTTTCACATCTCGTGAAAGTGTTCGAAAGATGCAGGTATCACAAGATCTCATTGAATCCTAAGAAGACTTTCTTTGCGGTGACAAAGGGCAAGCTACTTGGCCACATCGTTTCCAAAGAGGGGACTAGGATTGACCCGAATCAGGTGGATTCAATTAAAAACATGTCTCTTCCAACAAACAAAACGCAGGTGCATTCCTTTTTCGGTAAAGTCAACTTTATCCGGAGGTTTGAACTTGATTTCTCGGAGCTGATCAAGGAGATTTCAGCAATGATGAAAAAGGCGTCCACTTTCATATGGACAGAAGAAGGCAAGCATGCCTTGATTAAAATCAAAGAAGCTATTTCTCATGCACCAGTGTTGGTTTGTCTTGACTTTGAGAAGGATATTATCCTTTATTGTTATGCATCGGAAGTTCGGAACACACTCTGCCTGCTATATTGACTCAGAAGCTCAGTGAAGAAGGAGAATCTCCAATTGCTTTCATGAGCGACAGTTTTAAGGATAGTGAATCACACTAATCTCAAATTGAGAAGAATGCGTACGTTGTCGTCAGAGCTACCAAGGCTTTCAAATTCTACATTTTAAATTCTTATACAACGGTGTTTGTCACCGATCCAATGGTAAAAAGTGTGCTAACTCAACAGGAGATGGGCACGAAAAGAGGAAATTGGATTGCTAGAGTTCAAGAGTATGATTTGGAGATCAAGCCGACCAAGCTCGTTCGTAGGCAAGGTCTCTGTCAATATTTGGTAGAGAATGGAGATCAAAAGTATCAAGGCAATGGTGAAATTGAACCTAAACCGGAAATTGAAGAGAACCTTCCATTGGTCCTATTTGTTGATTTTGTGGAGCAATGGTACACAACTTTGTGGTATTATTCAACTTATGGAGAATTTCCACGTCACATGGACAAACAACAGAAAAGAACATTGAAGCTAAAAGCACAAAATTTTGTGCTTATCAATAACGTTATGTACAAGCCTGACCTTGATGAAACTTTTCTATTATGCATAGGGAGGAACAAACAACAAAGATTGTTGGTCGCTTTTCATAGTCAAGCATGCGAAGGACACTTTTCATCGAGGGTCACTGCATTCAAAATCCTGCGAGCATAGTTCTATTGGCCGACTATGTTTTGTGAAGCATATGAATGGGTGTAGAGGTAGCACATGTGTCAGGAGTTTGTTGGCAAAGTCAAATTGGCATATCTTTCACTTAGGCCAGTGATTATCGATGCTCCATTTCAACAATGGGGTATGGATTTTGTAGGTCCTATCAACCCACATTCCAGCAAGGGGCATGTTTATCTCCTTACAACCACAAATTAATTTACAAAATGGGTTGAGGCAGTTCCTACCAAACGAGCTACTTTTGAAGTTGTATGTGACTTTCTGAAAGAGAACATCATTTTGCGCTTTGGGGTGCCTCATAAAATTGTGACTGATAATGCAACGTGTTACTTGTCAGAGGAGCTACTGGAGTTTTGTTTTGATCACGACATTATGTTGTCACACGCATCAGATTATTACCCTCAAGGTAATGGACAAGCTGAGTCATCAAACAAGAACATAGTCACAATAGTGCATAAGTTGGTACACTCAAACCAGTGGGCTTGGCACAAAAAGTTATATGATACTCTTTGGGCTGATAAAATCACTCCCAAAAGAGCCATCAACGCCTTTCCTTTTACACTTTTGTATGGTAAAGAAGTAGTTGTGCCCATCACATTGGAGCTATCTATTTTACAGATGACATTTTGCAGTGGAAGATGAAGAATTCAAAGATCCAATCGAGAAGCAGATGTTGTACCTGATAAATTAGAAGAGGAAAGGGTGGAGGTCATCGATAGAATCACTAAGCATCAAGAGCGAGTGAAGAAGATTTTTGATAAGAAGGCTCGTCAGAGAGACTTCGAGATCGGAGATCAAGTCTTGTTGTGGGACAAAAGACACGAACTGTAATGTCCCCATTTTCATAGCCTTCATAGTGTGATTTAGGATTCTATTCTCGTGAAATATGCTAACCAATTTTTTCGAAGAAGTAACACAACATAACCAGCAATAGATGATTGGATTAGCGTTAGCCTCAAACTGAAACTGAACTTTAAATTGAAGAAACTGAACTTGAATTGAAGAACTACTCAACGTCAAGAATGTGCACTCAAGATCCCACTGAGGGCGAGGTGCTAACATATGACGGAGTCTAGAAAATTGAAATTATAAACTGATAGGCGGATAACCAGCCATAGAAAACATTTCCTCGCTACCACCAAACAGTGGGGGGAAAAATTACAATTAAGCACAATTCATCCGCTGCGGCGGGCATCCACAAAGCTGTGGGGATTCACCACTGTGAAGTGGGTATAAGAGTGTTACAAATAGATTGTCCACACTGGCGGTAAACCATCCAGGGGTAATTTAATGATAGAACAGAAAGTAAATTGCAGAAATGAAAGAATGGTTGGAGTAGTAATGCTTAATCTCAACCTTACAAATAAAACTCTGCAAATTACTAAGTACAATTGATAAGGAATGAACCTTAGATATAAGTATGAACTTTTACAATTGATATAACACTCAAATACTGAAGTATATGCCAAAAAATGGAAATTGCAACAATCTGATATAAAAATCAGTGTTCTGGAAATTTATAACAGCAGACTGTGAAATCATGAAAATGCTCATAAGTTGACCAATTTACCTCCGAATGATGTGAAATCAATTGCAGATGCTCTCTAGAGGATAGACGCCCAAGACAAAGTCCAGAAACCACGACCAAAGGCTCCCAATTATTTAGCACGGATTCCAATGCATCACCAAATGGTACGGCCTCTTGAGAAAATCGATTTTACAAGATAAAATCAACAACTTGAAATTAAATTCTGATTTTTTGAGGAAGGTGGCGCCTCAAGTCAACAATTGGATTGCTCAAGTACCCAGAACGAAATAAAATTCACTCCAAAAGTTATGAACAGAAATCAGCTTCAGCTATAGCAAAACCAGGAAATTCAAAACTGTAGAATACTCCAAAATTCTTCAATCTTTGATGCTCAATCTGCTAGTCTGATGTGAGAAGCAGCAATGTTCCAACTAGGTGTTGTATTTCAAACACGAAATTGGGAAGGGGGCTAGGAGGTAGCATCCTCGAAGCAACAGCAAAATGTCCATAGTCATTTTGACAGCATAACAGTAAGGTAAACAATGGATGGATCAAATGCTGGAGCAAAAACCTTCAATAAATAAGAGCTCAACAAAACTCTTCAATTGCCTGAGAAGCAGCTCAAAAGACACAAGAGACCTTTCCAATTCCCAAAGACCAGTCAACTTCTCAAGTGGCGTCCCAAAAGCCTCCAAGAATTTCACTTTATTCAAATAATATAAAAGTGGCGTCCACTTTTGCTGAAGGAATAAAGTTCTTAATAAAATTAATAAAGCTCTTTATGAAGGCGTACCCTTCATGGCCCCACTTTAAAAACAACTTAAGTTATCTCCAGCTCAAGGGGTGCCAATGAGAATTAAAAACATAATGCCTTTAATTAAATATTTTTCACCAAATAAACGGTTCCATCTGAAGTCTCGACTCCGGACTGGGACGGCGGGGGACGCTGAGAGGGGAGACGGGGCCTAATTTTGGGATCGGGGGACGCTTTAGAGGACTGGCTACGGGGGCGGAGCTAAAATACATATAGTACTTGAAAAATTAGTTATAAAAAGATGTATAGCAATATAATTACATAATTGTAGAAGCCTAAGGAATAAGTAAAGTTAACACATAAAAACAAAACTTAAAACTTAAAAGATTAATTGTTTAAACACAATAACACATTGCAATAATAATTAATATATCATTTCATTGAACTAGTGAACCATTGAACATTGAAAATCAAAATGAAAATATAGACATTGGAAAATGCAACAAGAACTAGATGTTTCATAATTTGAGTTTCATAATGACATAATCATGATTCATGAATCATAATTACAATCAAGTATCACTGTATCATCAATGTGCAAACTTCAAACTTCAAAAAACAGAGTACAAGTAACAAAATACTAGTAAATAGTAAATACAAATAGTAAATGGCTCCAAGCTAATGGCCTAATGCCTCTAATGATCTAATCATCTCCAAACTCCATGCCAATCTCCTCATCACTGGAACTGCTGGACTCCACATGCTGAAGCTCATCTAAACCAATACCAACCAACCCTGTCTGTGTAGGATCATCATCTATCTGTGCTGGCTCTTCTGGCTCTACATCCCATCTGGCTGCTGGACTCTCCTTGTATGTAGTTGTATTGCGGTCAAATAGACGTAAGGCACTATGTACAGCCACAAGCTTCTCTGCCCTCCTAGAAGTAAGCCTGTTCCTCTTAATAGAGTGAATGAAGCTATAAGTGGACCAGTTCCTCTCAGCAGCAGAAGAACTAGAAACCTGGGACAGCAAACGAATGGCTAGAGTAGTAATCAAAGATCTAGGCCCATGCATAGTCCACCACAACTTGGGGTCCTCCTCTGACATAGTCTCCAAATCTACCTTGGCCGCCTCTGAATATCCCCAAAGAGTGGCAAATTTTGTCCACTCAGTACGAAGCAAGCTGGCCTCTACAGGATCATACATTCTGTCAATGGCCTTCATGAACCCTTCCTTCACCTCAACATCCTCTATAGGTGTTATTCTGCCGGGACGTGGCACATACCACTTTGGGTTCAATGCATAGGCAGCCATGTGTAAGGGAGTGTTGAGCTTCTCCCATCTATGCTGAATGATTGGATAAATGTGCTCGGTGTAGAATTGCATTGTGGGGTCCTCTCGCACTTTAGCCTTCATTTGATCAAGCATGGAATCAATGCACTCGTATACCTCTCCAAGGGAAGGTGCATTAGAGTCCCCAAATCTAATAACTTTGAAGACTGGATCAATGATGGAGACAATATATTTGGCATCAACCCAAAAGACATCATTCTTCACCACCTCCTTAACCCTCAACCCCTGCTGTGTCTTCGACTCAGGCCATCGGTTCCACTCTGCTGTCATTACCATTATTTGCAATGGCTCTTGCAACTCAAGCATCCTCTCCAAGAGAATAAAGTATGATGCATACCGAGTCTCTATAGGTTTCAGGAATTCCTTCTTGGAGAAGGTCCTGAAAAGTGCATGCGAAGTATGGTGGTTGCAGATAAACATCTGCACATCTCTAGCATCACTCACAATTGATTTGATCCAGCTGATTTTGCCCATGTCTTTAAGTGCATTATTCATAGCATGCACACAACAAGGAGTCCACCAAATGTGTCTATAGGCTGCCTCAACCAACCTCCCTGCAGCTCTACACACATAGGCTACATCTGTCACTACCTGCACCACATTTTGTGGCCCAACCTCCTCTATGGCATCCTTGAGGATCTGATACTGATAATGAGCATCCTTGTTATGCCCTGAACAATCAATAGCCCTAAGGAAATAAGGGCCCGCTGTAGATGTGACCATGACGTTGATGAGTGGACGATGCCTAATGTCTGTCCACCCATCCATGACTATGCTGCATCCACTTGTGACCCAGGTTCTCTTCATCTTCTCCATCAAAATATTAATCTTGGAAAAGTTTTGATCCAAGATTGTTGTCCTCAATTTAGTCTCCCCTGGTGGCACATATGATGGTCCTGCTCTTATTACCTTTGACATAGCTTCCTTATAATAAGGAGAGCGAGCCACATGGAATGGAATGCCATTGGCAAAGAAGAATTTGCCAATAGCATCATCTGCCTCATCCTTTGCTTGTGTATTAAATAAATCTACCAATGGTTGTGAACTTGAAGATGCAACTTTACATTTCCCCTTAGGCTCTCTTGCACCTGAACTGAATGGATTTGGTGGCCTTTGACTCTGCAAAGTAGAAGTAGAAACTGCTGCAATCTGATCACTCTGACTCCTTTGTCCCAATGTGGCAGTCATAGGTGTTGCTTCCTCATTAGTACCCCATAATTTTAGAATTTCAGCTCTATACTTTGCATTTTTTTTCACCTTTTTGCAAACCTCTACACCTTTGCCTCGAATAAGAAGTAAGTGAGCATTAGTTCTAGTAATGCTCCCTTTCCAGTCAATATGACAAAGGTGGCACTTCCACTTTCTGGTGCCTCCACGTGTCCCAGGCTGTGTTGGCATCTTAGATGCAAATTGTTTTAATGGTGATTTTGGATCGAAGGGGCCCTTGGCATATCTTTGGAGGATTTTTGAAGGGCATTTATCTTTTCTACTCCCAGTAGAACCTGTTTCAGCTTGAGTTTGAATATTTAAGTCATGTTCACCCTCATCTATTTGAAAATCTGAATCATCAGATTCATTTTCACTTCCACTTCCAATTTTTGTTTCAAGTTCAACCTCTTCACCCTCAACCTCATCATCACTTCTATTGACTGGTGAACTCATTATGCCTTATGGTAACCACGTAATGTCAAATGATGCTGCAAACAACAATTTCAAAACAAAATCAGACCTTTATAAATTTTAAAATTTTAAAAAGAAAAATAAAAAAAACAGTATTATCATTATGATATTCACAGAAAAGTTGAAAACTGAAAATCATACAATATTTGAGATTCAGTCTTTCAGATTATGAATTATGAATTTATGATTATCAAAAATTTTGAAAAAAAAAAGCAGTATTTAATATTCAATGATTCATATAAATTAATAAAATTATAAAATTATAAATATTTTAAAATCAGTATCAGCCATCAGGCTTCAAAAAATGTGGAACAGTGGAACTAGAAGCACAGTTGTAGGCAAAATATCAGTATTAAATTTTCAGGGTCACGAAAATGGTTGATAACAAAAAATAAAGAAATCAGAATAAATTTGATCCATTATTACTTTGAAGAGGGATCTCAAAGGAGACTAGAACAGTTGGAAAAAGAAAAATTCTTGAAACAGTTGTATCCAAATATACTTTCAAAAGTTTGCCTGTGGAAGCCTCAATTCACTAAACCAGAATTTTAGGCAACAAATGTATTTCTTCTAAAACTGAAAGCAAAAAATCTGTGAAATTAAAACTTAAAGAAAAAATGAATCAAATTGCAATGATATTCATCTGTTCTGTATACAATCATGATAACATGAACAGCACAAGCTCCTTATTTTATTAGGCTTAGCCTTCAGGCTTCAAAAAATCAAAATGTGGAAGCATAGCTGTATGATGTGAAATTTTTGACAATATGCCTCAAAGAGATGTCATCTCATGGAATGCAATGAATCAGAATTTAAGAATTATGAATATGATAAATGATAAATCTGAAATCATAAAAATAATAAAATTTAAATGATTTTTAAATTTAATAATTTATAATTTTATTTTTATTTTAAATTTTATTTTTTGTATCGGTTCTCTGCTTTTCTTTTTCATTGGGTTGGAATGTCTGTATGCTGCCGGCAGTAGGAGTTGCGTTTCGCCGCCTCAAATGCACTGCTGGCTTTTAGAAGCCTCCGCTTCAGTTCTAACTGCTGGCGTAAAACCCCAAAGAAAAACAAAAAAAATAAATAAAACAAATAAAACTAAATCGAGATTCAAAATGATTCAATAAAACCAAAAAATATAAATGATAAATCTAACCGTGGTGGTGGCCATGGCTAAAATGCAAAAAACCCTGCTCTCCAAGTCCAGTCTCCAGTTCCACTTCAATCTCAGACTACAAGCTTCTTACGGCAGCTCTTACCCAGGCGCACAACATAAAAATGACCAAAATAACATATTGTAAAACATTATAGTTTATATTTTTTAATAAAATTATAAAAATATTATTAAATTGCAAGTTTTAGTTTTGGAGGGGACTTGGGAGACGTTTCCCAGGAGTTTCCTAAAGTTTCCCGTGCATCTCCCTTTGAGAAACTTCGGGAAATGTCTCCCCATGGAAGAAACGGGGGGGACTACGGAGGAGCTTCCCGTGCCTCCCCGCCCTCGAAACATCCCCGCCCTCGAAACCCATGTTTTTGGGGACGCCCCGGAACATCAAATAAAACCTCTGAAGACTAAGCCATAATAACAACCTCCAACTGAAAATGACTTAATGAAGGCTGACAATGAACCATGCCAAAAATTAGTATTTACTAAAAATAGTAAATACCTAGAAATGCCACTCTCCAAGCAAGGAAACCCTAATTTC
Source organism: Sequoia sempervirens (assembly GCA_007258455.2). Taxonomy (NCBI): domain Eukaryota; kingdom Viridiplantae; phylum Streptophyta; class Pinopsida; order Cupressales; family Cupressaceae; genus Sequoia; species Sequoia sempervirens. The sequence goes on along the minus strand of VDFB02150174.1, from coordinate 12,659 downwards.
ACTCTGATCAACCTACGGATTTCCAGAAATAGGTTATCAGTCAAAGAAGAGCGTATGGCCAAAGTGGGGACATTACAGTCCGCCCTTCCCAAAATTGCTTGTCCTCAAGCAATGCCACAACACTCCAAACTGATCCCACCAAATATGTAGGATCCCAGGGTCCCAAGTCCATCTCGGAAAGGTTCCATCATGCTGATGCTGCTCTACTCTTGAACACACGAATGAAATCACTGCACCAGAACTGCATAAACCATCCCTGCCACCTCAAGGAGATAACATGCCTAAAATTCAAACTGAAAAACATGGAAGGAATGGAATCAAAATCTAGCAGCATCTCATGCCCAATAATCTCTGAGGAATTAACATCTGCAATGTTAATGTCAATCACCATCCTGAGAATAAAGAAGATTACTCTAAACAACTCAAAGATATTCTCATCAACATCACTCCTCAAAGCATCAAACCAAATCACAACAACAAATGTAACTCCATCATAGCTATTTGTAAAAGAATAAACAGCCCTTTGCATGTACATAACAGCTGCATCATCAAAGCTCCTCAAGGATGTATAATGCCTCTTCTGAATAATTCTGATATATGCAAGGAAATTTATGAAAACTCCCACTAAAATCTCAAAAGTCTCAAAAGGTTGAACCCAAACAAGCAAGGGTTCGCTGCCCCAAACACTAGTGCAAGAATTTGTATAGAACAAATCACTGGAAAGGAACTTAAACACTATCCAAATCTGATCCAAATCACTAAGAAGCATCATTTCCCACTTTTGAGGCCATAAACCACTACTGAAAAAAGATTGAGAAGAGGAAGAATGAATGGACCAGCTGCCCATGAAAACTGAAATGAATCTCTCAAAATCTGATTTTAGGAAAATCATCATGCAATGAACTGAACAGTTGCTGCAATACTGAAAATCAACGTCCATAATAGAACAATTGCTCATGACCAAGGCTGAAAACATCTTCTCAAGAAACTCCAAACCAACATTAAACCATCCTTTGTTCGAAATATCTCTCCAATTCACCAGTTGATGAGCAAAAAGAACCTTCAAATGATTGGCGAAGATGGGGACATCATCAGAGGATCTGAAAATTAAATTCTTATCTCTCCAAAGATTCCTCTTTCTACTAGTAACAATTTCCTTCAAGCCATATTGAGGATTCCAAACATGGATACTCAACTGAAAATGTTCTCCAATGCATCTGAAATAGTACACAACACTTCTCCAAGTACTAATCAAGGCAAAATGCAAACTCAAGAATTTAGAGTCTTCTTTGATAAACCCATGTAGCCCACTCATGAAAACATCAACATTAATGGAGCGCAAAACAAAAGTTGTCCTCAATTCCCATTCCCTCAAAGGACTAGGATGGGCCAAAACATCACTCAACTCAAGAGATAGATTGTTAAGAAAGTAAATAATTTGTTTAGGTTCAACTTTCTCCCAAACTTCATGAGTAATAAGTCTAGAATCTTCGCTTGTTGCTGTTGCAATGGAGTGACCAGCAGCTACCACCAAATCAAGAATGAAAGACTCAACATTAGAGTTCAAAGAAATCTGCAAACAAGAGTAGGAACCACTGCTGCAATATTGAAAATCCACATTCATCTTGACCAAATTGCTCGAACACAAGGGTGGAAACACCCACTCTAAGAGTTCCATTACAGCCAAGAACCATTCTTTGCTCAAAATTTCTCTCCAATCCATTTGTTGATAAACAAATGGAATCATCAAGTGGCTGATAAGAAAGGAGAAAACACCATTAATTTTGAAAGTTTGATCCTTATCCCTCCAATGAACCTTCCTACCATACCCCAAAAGATTTTTCACAACAAATTTCTGAGTACCAATCAACTCCAATTGCACACCCAGAAAATTATTGACTTCTTTGGTAAACCATTGAAGTCTATCCAAGAAAGCTTCAAAAACAAGGGAGCCTGAAACAAACATCGTCTTCAAATCCTTCTCCCAAGACAAGATAGTGTGAGCATTACTCAATCCAAAGGATAAACTGTCAGGCATGTAAACAATATGTCTTACCAAAACATGTTTTAACACCTTGGTGTCAAAGATGGGGAAGTTGTCATGAATCAACACTTCCCATATGGAGACTGAATTCTCTAAACCTCTTATGCATTCACTTACAAGCAAACTTGGAGGATTATCAATCACAGAATATTTCTCGTCCCTACATTCTCTGAGAAGTTTGAAATCAACTTGCTGGTCTCCTACCTCCATTACACCCAACTGAACATTCGCTAACATGCACTTTGTTGATTCAAGCTCATGGCTGCAAGCTATCACTTCTTGAGGCAAGTTCTCTTCCCAACTCAAGAGTTCACACTCTTGATTTACCTTCCAATTACCATCATCTTCATGAATCTCCTTAAAATTAAGCAAGGTTTCATCATTATGGAGTTCATTAATACCTTCAACTATTTGCTTGATCTCCATAATCCTTGTATCAGCTTCTTGTCCTTCAAGTGTGGCTGCAATAGGAGTTTGATTTTCTCCCTTGCATAAAGAGTGATGAGCTAAGGAAAGATCAAGGTAAAGACGATCAACCTCTTTCTCCTTCTCTTGGTAGGCATCATAGGTCTCTTCTGCAAACTTAATGGCATTATCCCTATCTGAGAGCAAATGCAAATAATCTATCTTTAATGATTCCAATGCTTCTTTGATAGTTTGCAACTTGGAAAGAGTGACTCCTTTAACTCCATTCTGCCTCTCTTCAAACTGTGACTTCCAGTAGAGTTCTTCAACAAAATTGTGTGTGCTATCAAACCTTGATAATGCTTTAACAATTTTCTCTTCTGAAACCATTAAGTTATCCTTCAAAACTTGCAGCTCTTTAGGCCCATGATCAAAATCAGCAAAGAAGCTTTGCTCATCAAACATCAACTTTTCTGATTTATTTTCTTTGACTTGATTCTCAAAATCAGCTTCCTTCTTAACAGCAATATTTTCAAACAATGAATCATTATTGATTGATTCTCTTAAAGTCTTGGTAGCAACATACTCTGCTTTAGTGGCTACCTCAAAGGAATCTTTATGGAGCTTTGCCAAACAAGCTTCTTCATCAAAGACAACGTCTTCTCCAATGACTTCATAGCTTGCAATACAAAATGAATTTTGAACTTTATCAGGATCAAAGGGAAATTTATCCCACTCAAGTTCTTTAACATACCTTGGTGCCATCTCACCAGGATCCCAAATGCAAAAGGGTTGATTGTAATGATCAACAGGAACAAGATCTTCATGCTCCTCTTGGATTGTTGACTCATTGAATGAGTCACTCCTCATTCCATTCAAACTGAAATCTTCATCAGTAACTTCCTCCAAGAGCTTAGTTTGATGATCAAGCTCACTACCGCCTTCGCCACCGTCATCATACTGGAAATAAGAGTCATCAAAGCTGGCTGCTTTGATTAATTTATCATTTTTATCTTCAACAAACCCATCATGAATAGATGTGTTGCTGATTTTATCATTAGCATCCACATACATACCAAAGAAATCTTCTTGGTCACTTGTCATAAATTCTTCATATGTATTCAAAATTGATGTTGCCTCCCTACACTCACCCTCAGCATGTGCGGACAACTGCATATCAATAGGTATTTCTTGAGAAACAACCTTACAATCATTGAGAAACAATATTTTATTTCCGACTTCTGCATTAATGACTACCTCATTTTTCTGCTCTATCTTCCTCATGTGTGGCTTCAATTTTCTATCACACTAAATGAACAAATCTCTTATCAACATATCAGCAGTAGAGGAATCCTTTCCTTCTTGTTCATGAATGTTTAACAGAAAAGTTAAGACGGATTTTGGAATGTCATCCATCTCATTGATAGTTAAAATTAAAATGTTTCTCATTGCTGCAACTACATCCTCTTCTTGTTCACTCCAAGTTGAAATAAAGAGGTAATGGATCAAATAATATATTTGATCTTGCATACCCAATTCAACCAGCAAAATACTTGTTTTGAGTTCAGAAAACATCTTCAATATAGTAGCTCTTCTGGAGTACTGATTGCTATCAATTTCATCAAGGTCTTGAAAACTTTCCACTATCATATTTAATATGGTCTTCATAGTTTCAACCTCATAGGGCAATTGGGGAATTACAATTCTTATTATCTCCATGAAACAGGAAGAAATCAGTAGCTTGGTTTCTTCATCAGGATGCCCCAACCAATAGGGCTGATTCAAAAAATTCACTGTAGGAGCTAGTGCCAACTCCATTTTCTCTGAAGGTGATTGCTTCACTTGTCTCAAACATTGTTCTAACAAATGAAGAATGTTTTGTTCATCTTCTCTTGACTGAAATTCTTTACCAAGTCTCTTTCCAACCATAAAGAGAGTCTCTGCCAACTTCATCTCTCTTCATTAGCCATGCCTAACTGCCAACTTCTGGATACCACAAGGAGCTGAACTAAAATCTGCTCTGACTATCGGTGTAGTACCGGAGATCTCTGTCACTCATCTGATACACAACTGCAAATTTGCCACAGGATGGCAGGGTCCTGCTCTGATACCACTGAAATATGCTAACCAATTTTTTCGAAGAAGTAACACAACATAACCAGCAATAGATGATTGGATTAGCGTTAGCCTCAAACTGAAAACTGAACTTGAATGGAAGAAACTGAACTTGAATTGAAGAACTACTCAACGTCAAGAATGTGCACTCAAGATCCCACTGAGGGCGAGGTGCTAACATATGACGAGTCTAGAAAATTGAAATTATAAACTGATAGGCGGATAACCAGCCATAGAAAACATTTCCTCGCTACCACCAAACAGTGGGGGGAAAAATTACAATTAAGCACAATTCATCCGCTGCGGCGGGCATCCACAGAGCTGTGGGGATTCACCACTATGAAGTGGGTATAAGAGTGTTACAAATAGATTGTCCACACTGGCGGTAAACCATCCAGGGGTAATTTAATGACAAAACAGAAAGTAAATTGCAGAAATGAAAGAATGGTTGGATTAGTAATGCTTAATCTCAACCTTACAAATAAAACTCTGCAAATTACTAAGTACAATTGATAAGGAATGAACCTTAGATATAAGTATGAACTTTTACAATTGATATAACACTCAAATACTGAAGTATATGCCAAAAAATGGAAATTGCAACAATCTGATATAAAAATCAGTGTTCTGGAAATTTATAACAGCAGACTGTGAAATCATGAAAATGCTCATAAGTTGACCAATTTACCTCCGAATGATGTGAAATCAATTGCAGATGCTCTCTAGAGGATAGACGCCCAAGACAAAGTCCAGAAACCACGACCAAAGGCTCCCAATTATTTAGCACGGATTCCAATGCATCACCAAATGGTACGGCCTCTTGAGAAAATCGATTTTACAAGATAAAATCAACAACTTGAAATTAAATTCTGATTTTTTGAGGAAGGTGGCGCCTCAAGTCAACAATTGGATTGCTCAAGTACCCAGAACGAAATAAAATTCACTCCAAAAGTTATGAACAGAAATCAGCTTCAGCTGTAGCAAAACCAGGAAATTCAAAACTGTAGAATACTCCAAAATTTTTCAATCTTTGATGCTCAATCTGCTAGTCTGATGTGAGAAGCAGCAATGTTCCAACTAGGTGTTGTATTTCAAACACGAAATTGGGAAGGGGCTAGGAGGTAGCATCCTCGAAGCAACAGCAAAATGTCCATAGTCATTTTGACAGCATAATAGTAAGGTAAACAATGGATGAAATGCTGTAGCAAAAGCCTTCAATAAATAAGAGCTCAACAAAACTCTTCAATTGCCTGAGAAGCAGCTCAAAAGACACAAGAGACCTTTCCAATTCCCAAGACCAGTCAACTTCTCAAGTGGCATCCCAAAAGCCTCCAAATATTTCACTTTATTCAAATAATATAAAAGTGGCGTCCACTTTTGCTCAAGGAATAAAGTTCTTAATAAAATTAATAAAGCTCTTTATGAAGGCGTACCCTTCATGGCCCCACTTTAAAAACAATTTAAGTTATCTCCTTAGGCCAAGGGGGTGCCAACAGAGAATTAAAACATAATGCCTTTAATTAAATATTTTTCACCAAATAAAACTCTCTGAAGACCAAGCCATAATAACAACTGCTCCAACTGAAAATGACTTAATGAAGGCTGACAACTGAACCACTGCCAAAATTAGTATTTACTAAAAATAGTAAATACCTAGAAATGCCACAAATCTCCAAGCAAGGAAACCCTAATTTCACTTCTGATCAACCTACGGATTTCCAGAAATAGGTTATCAGTCAAAGAAGAGCGTATGGCCAAAGTGGGGACATTACATTCTGTGAAGGCTAAGTGGTGAAATAAGGAGAAATTAATTAAATTAATTATTTATTAAGTGATCAAATAAATTAAAATTAAAAGGTGACTTTATAATTAATTAATTTAATTAAAGTGACTAACTAAAATATTATTTCATAAAGTCACTAAAATAAAATTAAAAAGGGGGATATATCTTTTATCCCACATTGGCAAGGAAAGTGTTTGAGCTCTCACAAGAAAAGTATAAAAGGATCTTATGGGCTTATTTGTGATCATCTAGAGAAATTGATATTGATTTGATTTGTCCATTGTGGAGCCTAGGGTTTTTGCAGTTACATCTATTGATCATTGGAAACTAAAACTTCCATTGATTGCATAACTGAGGTGGTGAAATATCTTCCGAAGGGTTGCAGATTGGAGAGGATAAATCGGTCCTTTCACTTGTGCTAAAATTGTGGCCAAAGGCCAATTTTGTCCAAAAATTGATTTGGAGAATATATTTATGCTTGGAGTCTTCATCGAATTTTTCCATCTAGGGTCGATTTGCATCAGGCTTTTCCTTATATAATTTGCGGTCTCATTTACAGTCAATATTTTCAGTCATCCTTAGACTTCTTGGGAGCTATGAATTTGCTTATGCTGGCCATATCATGTTTCGATTTTGCTTGAGATCTTGGGCGCTACACTCAAGAGGATTGGGCGTTTATTATTGATGCTGTTGGAGGTTGCTTCAAGGCCGAAATTGTTTTGTTTCATCAGCATTTAGACTAAATTGGGGTGGTACTTATTTGGCTGCGATTTGGGTTTGTGAAGTGTTCATTTCATTGGATATAGGCTGTACTCCCATCACCATCAAAGGCAGAGCTATTAATCAGGTTCCTCTATTTCATTTGCATTTACCATAGCATATAGAATACTTTCATGGTTGCTATAGGTGTTCTCAGAAATCAGATTGGTATTGTTTGCATCTTCATTTGTACGCCAAGAGTCTTGGCTATTGTCATCAACATTGTATTGGGAAGCATATATTAATAAAGGAGTTATAAGTTGCATACAATATATTTAATGTAATGCCAATTTTTGAACCATTCATTTCCAGCATATAAGTTTGTATACCAACTATTTGTTAAAATGTCAGTTGGCTGTAGGAGTATGTTTTACATGTAGATGTCATGTATTTGCATTTAAAAAGCCAAAAAGAGATTGCATTTGTATCTTGTTCTTTATATATACTTTGTAGAGTTAATTTGCAAGCTACTAGATTTCCATTAAATCCATTTGAAGACAATCAAACAAACTGAACACTTAGAAACAGCTAGTTGAGAGTTTGCAAGTGAAGTGTTTGACAATATTCCTTGAAGTAAACTTAGGCCAGATTTATAAGGAATTATCTATAGTGGTTTAAGAAGTGTAAACATTGACATTTTGGTCTATTCCCTCTCTTTTAGGTGAAAAATCCTAAAGTGTTAGAAGGACATAGTAACCAAGATCTTTGTTTTGCATTTTGGTCACCCTTATGATATTCCTTGAGGGAAAAAGTTTAGATTAGAAATAGCAAGGGATATTATAGTGGTATTAGAGTGGTTTCCTGCCATCCTGTGTGGGAAATTAAGTTTTCATGAGTAGATACATTATTTTCTATTCTAAAGGAAGAGATATAGGGTCAAAATGTTGGGAAACACCTCAGCTTCGAGAGTGTTATACAGTTTCAAACATTTTGGGTATTCATAGAACCAGTTCCAGTAGCAGTGAAGACAGTGTTACAATAATCATGGTAGATAGAGAGGTTACTAGGGAGTCACCCAAGGATTCGGGAAAGGAACATGCTAGGGCAGAGAGTCCTGAGACAGAATTCAGGAGGAGGCATGATAAGATGATTGATATGATGTTTCAGTTGGTGGGAACAATGAGGCAGATTATTTCGCAGCAAGATGTGTTCTAGATAGGGCAGTCGAGTGGCACTACAGGGCAGAATAGTCGCAGGTGGTAGTTCAACATAATTCTTTAAGTATTCCTGAGTGTAGGCCTGGTCAACCTACTTTTATTTCTAGGTAGGTCTCTCCAGTCCAGTAAGTAGAACAACATGGTCCTCAACTTGAGATACAGGCATCTCGTGGTATGTCAGCAATAGATGTGACTAGATACTATGCTAAATATATGACACTGTCCTAAGATTAGACAAGCATTGTTAGTACAGGAGTTTTTTGATTTACAGAAGCCTAAGGGTAAAGGCAGACACGACCATAGAGCACCGCAACCACCACCACAGCAGTGAGTAAGATTACCTTGCCGCACTTTGACGACACTGACAAGTGCACGACTAGGTCATGGGTTCAAAAATTAGATAATTATCTATCTTTGAGACCCATGCAGGGGGACAAAGCTATTAAGTTTGCTACCTTGCATCTTGATGGCATGGCACATGATTGGTGGTATCATGGAATGATACACTTTGTAGCATCATTTGGTTAACACCTATCAGGAATTCACCGACAGGCTCAATGAGCGTTTTGATAAAAAGGACCCAGAGCTTTACTTTCGGGAACTTGCTCAGCTTAGGCAAGGGGGCAGCTTGGAAATATATATTAGTGAATTTCAGAGGTTGTTCGTTATGGTGACTGAAATTTCAGAGAGAAGACTTGTTATATTATTCATAGAAGGATTGTATGAGCCTATGAGAGGATGGATCAAAGCCTTCGATCCCCCTAACTTGCAATAGGCTATGCGAAAAGCTCATAACATGCAATTGGCAACACCTTGCAACAAGTTTTCTCATGGTTCATCTTCATCAAAAAACGACAAATCATAAATTCTAAAAAGAAGGAAAAACGAGATGAAAAAGTTGCAACACCTTTGGACCGAAACACTCTTAGTGATTTGCGGAAAAAAAAGCTTTGTTTCTATTGTAAGGGACCCCATGATGCAAACCATGATTGTCCTTTGAGGCCTAAGGGCAAGGCTAAAAGAGATATGTGGGCATTCTATGAAGATTTTGAGTCTGAGAAATCAGACCAGCAATCTGATTCTGAGGACTCAGGAGCTGAACATGAAGAGGAAAAGTTCGGGAATGAGGAAGAACAGATAGGGGAAGTGAGTCACCAAGAGGCACGTATCACTAGCATACAACAAGAAGGTTCTTTTAGGATGCGTGGGGTGTTAGCAGGACAAAAGCTTATCACATTGCTTGACACAGGTGCCTTGCATAATTTCATTGCTGCTAGATTGGTTGAAAAGTGTGGAATACAGATAGAAGAATTTGAAGGAATAAGGGTGAAAGTGGCAGATGGTTACACTCTTAAGTGTGACATGATGATTCCAGATCTTCCCATGCGTTTGAATAATTATGAGTTCAAGACAAATTTTTATGTGGTTAATATGGGGGATACATATATGGTATTAGGCATGAAGTGGCTTCATGACATTGGTGAATTTTAACTTAATCTTCGGGAGATGAAGGTGAAGTTTAAGGTAAATGGAAAGACTCGTGTGCTTAAGGCCATCAGAGATACTAGTTGCAGGATGATCTCTCAAGAGAATGGAGAGACTTATGCGGCATGATATGGTTGAGTGGGCAACAGAGTGTGTTCTAATGCCAACACAAGGAGAGCAGTAGAAACTAGTCTACCATCTAGACATTCAGGAGTTGAGGATTAAGCACACTAAGGTATTCAGTGATATTCCACCAGGCAGGCCTCCAGACAGGGGAATTGAGCATATAATTGAGTTGGAGGAGGGTGCCAAGCCTGTGATAGTTACCCCTTATAGGCATCCCAAGCGGCTTAAGGATGAAATAGAGAAAACAATTACGGAGCTGCTAGCTATGGGACACATCAGGCCTAGTCCCTTTGCTTCATCCGTAGTTTTGGTTAAGAAAAAGGATGGTACCCTGCGGATGTGCATTGATTACAAGCTATTAAATAAAAGAGCAATTAAGAATAGATATCCTATTCTGAGAATTGATGAGTTGATGGATGAGCTTCATGGTGCCTGTTTCTTTTCTAAAATTGACTTAAGGTCAGGGTATCATCAGATTCGTGTTAGGGAGCAAGATATTGAGAAGACAACATTTCGTTGTCATTGTGGGCACTTTGAGTTTGTGGTTATGCCATTTGGGCTAACCAATGCACCAGCTACATTTTAGTCCACTACGAATAGAGTTTTTTAGTCATAGCTGAGGCGGTTTGTGCTAGTTTTGTTTGATGACACCTTGTTGTACAAAAGGACATGGGAAGAACATATAGCACATCTAGATACAATGTTGGGTATTCTTGGCAAGGAGTCTTTGTATGTCAAGGAATCCAAATGTGATTTAGGCATGACAAAGTTGCTGTACCTAGGACACATCAATAGTGCTGAGGGTGTTTGTATGGATCCTGACAAGGTTAGGGCTATCATTGAGTGGCCTACACCTGAGAGCCTTACACAACTTAGAGGATTTTTGGGTTTATGTGGCTTCTATCGCAGATTTGTTAATGGATATTCACGGCATGCAACACCACTCATTGAATTAACTAAGAAGGGGGCATTCATTTGGACTCCAGAGGCACAAGATTGTTTTGAGAAGTTTAAACTGCTTATGACTACTTGTCCAGTTCTTGCATTGCCAGATCTCACTAGGCCCTTTGAGCTACAGTGTGATGCTTTAGGTGAGGGGATTGGTGCAGTCCTTATGCAAGACAAGCATCCGATTGCATTCAAAAGTTGAAAGCTAAGAGGTCTAGAGAGGGGCTATAGTATTTATGATAAGGAGATGTTGGCCATTATGCATGCAGTTCAGGCAATACCTTGTGGGCAACAAGTTTGTTGTTAAGACGGATCATAATTGCCTGAGACATTTCCTAGGGCAGTGGGATCTTAATGACCTTCAACAAAAATGGGTTAGCAAGTTGCAATCCTATTATGACTTTGACATTGCCTTTGTCAAATGGACTCAAAATGTAGTTGCTGATGCTTTATCTCGCCGTCCACATTTGAGCTCCATGACAAAATTCAGAAGATTGGAAGCACTTAATTATGGCATAATACGCTAAGGACTGTTGGGCTTCAGGTATTGTTGAAGGGTCGGTTCAGGATAGTAAGTATTCAGTTGTAAATGATCTTATCATTAACAAAGGGAGAATCTTTTTGACCCCATTTTATGCAGCATCGAAATTCGTGGTGAGTTACTCATTATGCACCCCCTCGAGCTCCAATGTATAGAGGGTCTAGTTGGAGTTGGCTCAGCTTCAGATTGGCAGTTCTTGATCAGTTGGCTTTCGTTCGGGCTCATTCAGACGCTTTTTGCAGAAGTTGCTATTTTTAGTAGTTCTTGGCAGTCAGCGTGGGACCCCTGCTATTTTTAGCAGTAGGGATTTGGCAGCGTTCAGAATCATTTCCTCAGTCGACAGCTTCAGACGGATTGGGCATCGGATAAATAATGAGAGAGATATTAATATTTAATTAAATTAATTAAATATTAATTACTGGAGCATTATAATATAAAGTTATAATATTTCATTATAACTTAGCGGATTTTTCGCATAAAGGGTCTACTATTGAGCCACGAATTATATTTATAATTAAAAGTAAGCCGTAAAAACTATTGGAAAAATTAAAAGGAAAAGTTCAATTTATTTAAATGTCCCTAATTTGAGAAGTACCCAACTTCGAGGAGATATAAGGGTTTCTATCGAGATTCGAGCCTATTATGTTATGAAATTTTATTCTTTGAATTCAAGTCTTCCTGAGAACGGCTTCAGGGTTTCAGCTTTTCATTGTGCATTGAACGGCTATCTTCGGTTGCAGTTCAGAGGCTGTGAAATATCAGCTGATCTATTGCATTCAGAGGGATATCTTCATTCAAAAGTTATCACAGAACGTTCACAGAGTTTTCTTTCAGCTTGCTGCAATAATCAGGTTTTCATCAAAATACTGTTGCCTTTTTAGTTGCATGTTATTGGATCTTATTTGTAATCATTTCAGAAGATTAATAAATAGTCTGACATCATTATTTTCAAAAGATTCTATCATTTCCGGTGTTGCATTATTTTATATAAATTTATTCAGCATTTTCTTTCAAAAACACAAAAACGAGAAAAAACAATCAAAACAGATAGTTTTCATAATCAGGGAGAACAGGGGTTTCTACAGTGGTATCAGAGCCTGAATCCTGCCATCCTGTGCTAGTTTGCAAAAAGAAGATCTTCAGATTATGCTAGGGTTTGATCAGTATTTGAGTTTGATTATTTTTAGTTCTGGAGAAAAAATAATCTTGCAATTTGTGGAGTTCGCTGTGATCATAGGAAAAATCGATTTATTGAGCTTCCTGAATAAAGATATTAAATCTTATCAAGGGTTTCTA
>VDFB02150173.1:0-11941 GCA_007258455.2 Sequoia sempervirens | reverse complement strand
AAAGTAGTCACCTGCTATCTATCATGCAACTCAAGCCATTAGTCATGCATTCCAAGTCAACTAAAGTTAACTAGCATTCAACTGAAACTAACTGAAAATAACTGAACCATAACTGAACTGAACTGAACTGAATTGAATTGAACTAAACTGAACTGAAGTGATACTGAACTAAACCAAACCGAATTGAACTAATCTGAACTGAACTAAACTAAACTTCATGCATGTAAACATCAATCCTTACTTCTAGGATATTTACATGCATTACAACAGTGTTATCTCTTTCTCCAAACAATTAACTTAACTCAAGGTGGGTTCCACCTTTCATGTGGGTGCCCAATGTGCTCCTATTATTTAGGAACTCATCTTGGATGCCCTCACATGTTCCTATCATTTAGAAATAATTACAAATGTCAATTAACATGATTATTTCATTCAAAATTAATCTCTTTCTAATCCTAGTGTTGGGGAACACTTTCCAAGGACTTCGGAGATGCATGAAATAATGTTTAGCATTGCAATTAAATGGCATCCTATTCCCAATATTCCCCCACTTGACATTATACATTGCAATTATTCTAAACAAGGAATCATTATTATAAACAAGTACAAGACTCAAGGCCAATGGCCTTCTTGCACCAAGAGAACTTATCTGTAGGAACTGGTTTTGTAAGATAATTTGCAACATTAATTAAAGTGTCAACTTTCTCAATTAATACCTTCCCACTCTCAATCATTTCTCACACAAAGTGATACTGTACATCAACATGCTTAGTACAAGCATCATACATAGGACTTTTGGCTAAACAAATAACACTTTGACTATCACATTCAAGTCTAACTTGCTTGCAATTAAAACCAATACCTTTCCCAAGTCTGTGTAACCAAATTGCCTATTTGGAGGCATGTACAACCACCGAGTGTGTTGAACTCATGTCCAACCAAGGTGTAGGCTCCTCGGTCTTTACTATTGAAAATAACTTTTCTTATAAGTAACCATTCCAACATATATTTCTTACCATAAGAGAACTCAAGCCTCACCTATTTCTCCAAGTATTGATGAGGACCTGTAACCAACCAATCCATGCCAAACTCCAAATGTAACATAGCACTATCATGAATTAATCAAGAAAATGATTAATGTACCCAATACTTAAGAGAACTATATAATATCAATGTCAAAGCTCCAATCATGGGGTGATCCCACAATAGTGGTTTACAATTTTTGGCCAAACTGGACACTAAAAATATTTTTTTAAACTAAATATTCACATTCAGGAACCTATAGCGGCTAAACCATGAATAATTTGAAGATGATGAAAAGTAGAGTCTTGTCACATTTCCTAGGATTCTTCTAAAAAATTTAAAAAATTTTGGAATCATATTGAACTTCTTTTTCCATCTCCCACGAAACTAGTTTTTTGCAAAAAACAACATTTTTAAAAAGTGACGCACACTGTATAATGTATAAAATTTTTTCCATGAAGGATAAAATTCTAATTCTTTTAAATTTAGATTTGTAACTCTGATTTCTAGTGCTTCCACTTGGTTAGATAGTTTTTTATTGAATATTTTTTCTTTAATCAAGTTTTGCAGTCAAACCAATTACAATTCAGACATAGCACGACCGTATAACGCATAACTTTTTTTGTATATATCAAAATTCAAATTTATTTTTTTTGTTGGATCAAGGACTTCAATATCTGGTGCACTCATATTTTTCAATTTTTTTTTTAATAATCTGATATTTTTCCACATGTGTAGAACAAAAACCTTTATTTTTGATGAAAAACCTATGTTTAATAAAACTAAAAAAACAAATACATAATAAAACCAAAACATATTAAAATTATATTCGTTGGATAGGTTGTTCTAAGGACTACCTGAATCAAGTTGGTTTTGTGAAGATTCCTCCATTTTCATCCTCAACCTGAGCTCTGAAGTGCCAAAATTCAGGTTTTTTTGTGTCTCAGGGAGGGGATGAGGAATAAAGGGGGTTTGAATGAACCCCTAGGGGTTCGAGCGAACCCCCCTTCTATAAGGGGTTTTGATGGATTTTTTGGTGGGAAAGTATTAGGAGGGTTTGCCTGAACCTAGGTTCTAGCAAACCCCTAATGGGTTTGGTTGAACTAATAGGTTTGTACGAACCCCTAAAATCATTTTTTTTGCCATGCATTCATTTTCTGTGAGTTTTCCTTCCTCACTTCAATTGTAAACCACTATTGTGGCTTCACCCCATGAATCAGGAACATAAACATGACAACATGATCTAACCATCTCCTACTAGGAGATCACATGCACCATAACATATATAAATTCTAGTCTCAAGAGAACAAGTACCATGCCAAACTCTAAATGCATATCAAGAGTAAACCATGACATAATAGCAACCACTCTAAACCAAGAAAAATCCATATCCCCAATCATATGACGATAACCTTACGAATGATGCATCCTCGTCACTGCCAATAACTCCCACTGAACACCATCCTCCTCATGAGGATCACTCTTTAACATCAAACAAAGAGTCATAATTAACATTTTTACATGAAATGTTCAATGCATGATTATCGTCATTCGAGGATTCCTCTATAGAAGAATCATAACTCTTTTTCTTGTTCTTACAATCCTTATTCACATGTCCCAGTTTACCACAGTTCCAACACTTTATTCCATCCTTCTGACTTACCCTTCCCTTGTCTCCCTTAGGTTCCTTTTTCTCAGGCCTACCTTTTACAAATAAGGCATATTGGATTTCCATTTTAGACTTCCTCCTCATCTCCTCTGATAGGAGAGTAGGAATTATATTATCCATCTTCAGATATGCACCACTACCACTGATAGCAACAATTAGATTTTCCCAAGATTTTGGTAGAGAAAAAAGTAACAAAATGAATTTATCTTCATCTTCTAGCTTTACATCTATAGATGCTAACTGTAACGCCCGTCGTGCAAACCCTAGAGAACAAACATTGCAAACAATTTTTTATTTTTATTTTTTTTAAATAACATAAAGTAAACATGCATCCAAACATTAATTACATTTACATTGCACATTAACAACTAAGTGTTACATTCTTTGGGGCATGCGAGGCCACATCGCAACACAACTAAAACAAAAGTAAAAGATAATTATTAAACAACTTGACCAATTTATGCTACAATAATCATTAATAAAAGTACATCCATAAACCAAGAGTGAAAGTATCACTATATCCCATATTAAAATCATATAGAGATTTCTCATCCAATAATGTTACAGAGGATCCTAACTATTACATCATCGTATAAACATAAGATTACATGCTCTCAATAATGAGTTACAATACATTTCCCATACATGTGGGATGATACAAAGTACAATAATATTTGAATTACAAATGATCCACTGGAACAAACTCCAACTAAAGGAATGCTGCAAACAAAGAATGCTGATGGGGAACCCAACGGGTGTGGAGCACGTTCCACCCAACCATGTGAATTATGAATAACTCACCCCCCGTGCTCAGAGGTGACAAGGAAGAGATCCCGACCATGAATTTCAAAATTGACTCCAAGAGAACAACAAAGTACAAACTCAAATACAAACTCAGAGATTACAATGACATAACCAACAACATTCACGAGTCAACATAATAAAATAAAGCTATGACACTCATCACAATTAACCCAAGCAATAACAATTAAACAAGTCACCAAGGAACATTCATAAATCATTTTCACAAGAATTTGAATCAACAATAAGAGTACAAAACTAGAAGAACTGATACAACATCCAAAAGACATTTCCAGAAGAACTGATACAACATTCAAAATACAATTCCAAATAAATCTGAAACAATAAATAGAACATGATTCCATATAAATCTGAAACACCAATTCAGTACACAATTCCAGAGGCAATAAGAAACAAGGAAAATGGGTGTCTAGTGGAGAGTGTCATCGCATAGCTCTCATGGGATCTCCTGGCCCTTCCTCCAACTGAGGTGCTAGCCCCCACAAAGAGCCACTCTCCCTAAGACCCCTAACATAAATCAAAACCAAGCAAGGGTTGAACTCAACAGATAAAGCACATAACTCAAAACCAAGCCATGCAAGGCATAACTCATCTCGCGATAATTCATAACAAAATTCAACAACCCATACAACCCTTCCATCATAAAACCAATAAGTTTCAACTCCAAAAGTGTAATCAAGATGAGGATAACATTCAAAATTAAACATGCCTCTAGAACAAGGGTTGCAAGACAACAAGGTTCCCACATGGACAACACTAAACGATAACATAACATAAATGAAAACTCAAAATATATTTTGCAAGTTTGCACCATTAAATTTAACTCCATTCAACAATACGAATAAGGCTAATTTTTTGTTTACATTATTTGTTCAACATAACAAATGATAAAATAATACCCCATATATATATATATATTTAACACTTTAAATAAAATACAAAAATTACATTTTAAAATATAACTAAAATAATATTAAATAAAATAATTATAATTACATTTTAAATAAGATAAATTATAATTATTATATTTAATAAATTAAATATACACCAATATATATATATAAACAAAAATTAAATTAAATCTCCATAAAGAAAAAGGTCGTCGGCCTTTTTGACTACCCACAGCAGTCTTATTGATTGTTGCACGTAGCAGTCATAAAGACTGCTGCGCATAGTAGTCATAAAGATTGCTGTGTGCAAAAGCCACGGTAGGGGTTGAGGGACGAGGGTACGGCTTCGGCCGTCCCTTCAACCCTCCCCTGAACATTTAAAATTTACAATTTAAATTTAAAACAAAACATAATTCGATTCCAAAAATTAAATTTCATTCTCTTATATGAAAAACGTGATATGTACAGCTGACACACAAAGATACTAGCATAATTTAAAATACTAATATATATATAACTTGTACATATATATATTAATATAACAGAGTAAAATACAGAGGGATAAATAAATACATTCATATATAAATATATTTTCAAAAAAAATCTCAAATTCATTATTCTCAAAGAGGAAATCAATTTTCCCAAAATCCCATTATAGTTAAATTGGACATTTCAGAAGATGTAGGTTTTTGTTTTGACAAATTGAAATCAATCTATTAACATTTTAGAAAACTAGTCTAATCTCTTTCAGTAATTTTCCATTCAAACAAAAATTTTCTTTTCTCACACAAATCATTTTTAATTAATTCTATTTTTCTCTGAAATAGAAAGATGGAGAAAACAAGGGAAAAACAAGTGGAACCTAGTGTCCTGCGCTTAGTTGAGAAACTGATGATGCCTGCTTGAATCCGATGGCCTCTATGCAGAGCTTCTCTTTCCTGCTTCAAAATATCCTCTGCAGAATACCATGCTCGAATTTGAATCTCAGACTTTATTCAAAAGACTCTCTTCAAGATTTTTCAAACAAAAGAATGAAAAATATTTTTCACCAAAAATTCCATAAGTTTCAACAATACCCAACCCTTATTTTTGTGCAACCTCTATCTCAATAATTCTCTGTGTGTAAAAACCCTCAAAAATTTCAATTAAATAAAAGATATTACCAATTTCTTCCAAAAGCTCTCAAAAATCCACAATAAAAGAAATTATATCTTTGAAAGCAAGCTTTTCAGCCAAATCTCAATTCTCCTTTGTTCACACAACTTTTTCCATTCTTTTATTTATTTATTTTTCTATTCTTCAATACTTTTTGTTTTAAATCAGCTTTTGCAAGCTTTACTTGCTTTGCACATAATTTGATTTATTTAATTTATTTATTTTATAATTATCTTCATCAAGATAATTTAATTAAATTAACAAAACATAATTTAATATTTAATTAGCATATAATAAAATACATGACTTTTAAACTAAAACTTTTAAATATTTAAATACAATTTAATCTAACATTATACTAAACAATTATTACCATCATTTAATTGAATCAGTCATAACTTATAAAATACCAACATGAATAACATACAACAAGACACTCACACGAACACAATAATAATTGTAGAAAGGACAATTACAAGAACACACAATACCATTCAATCAAGACGGTTTGACAACATGGGACGGGATGACTTCCAAGTCATCTATGTTTCAACATTATGTCGTTGGGTTATTGGTGCTTGCCCTGTCCTACCGAAGTAGGTGGAATCAAGACTATGTACCTGCAATCCTTGCATACAAATGAAGTCGTGTACATGTGCATACGTATATAAAATCAAAGCATTATATTGTGAGAAGGAATTGCAATGTAGCAGGGCACTCGCGAACGAGTGGTGCTACATTGTCCTTCATCACATCTATCCAAACAATATAATATAACCGATAAATTAATCATTTCTAAACTAACAAATCATATCATAACGTAATTTACTAAATTAATGCATTGCAATGTTACTAAAATCAAACTAATATCACCAACTACAATATCATATCAATAACCATGTCCTCAAATGTATAGGCATAAACAACAAGGTCTACTAACCAAACCAAACAATAACAGTCTCATCACATAATCAAAGAACCAAATCAAAACATAGAAAAACAAATCTAAATAGTAACAGGAGGGGTATTACACTAACTGGCTTAGAATCAAATTAAAAGAATTCAAATTATTTGCAATAGAATCACCTATCTTTCATCTTTAAAGAATACAACTACCTTTTCAAATACAACTTATTAGTAAGACTTTTGGTTTGATAGATATCACCTATTCTCTTCCATACAACTTATATGTAGTTTCATTTGAAACATTCAAGAGAACAACATCAAGAAGACATAATCTTGTCCTCTTTCCTTCTTATCAAGCTTAGCCCATTTCATCCGACATTGTAGGTGAATTTTTCTCATTACCAACAATAACCATTGATCTCTTCTTCAAGGAGATCCTCCATTTTTAGTTTCCACATCTCATACTTAGATTCATTGAATTTCAATATCTAAATGAGAATTAAACTCATTGTAACAAACTTATTTTCCAAAATCAGCAATAACACAATAGTAAAAGCTCCCACTATAGCCAAAAACCTTCAAACTTTTAAGAGAAAGGTGCCCCCAAACTCGTAATGTCCCGCTTTGAGGTAATTCGATTTAATTAATTTAATTAATTAAGTTGTCCAAAATAATGAATATTTTATGAGGATGACTAATTAATTATTTTAATTAAATAAATAAGTGGTATTAAGTTAATTATTTATAAAGTTATCAAATAAATAAATATTAAAAGGTAACTTTATATTTAATTAATTTAATAAAGTGACTTGAATTATAAAATATTTTATAAAGTCACTTAATAAATAAAATAAAATAATGTTCTAGAAGTTTCTGGAGGAAGTGGAGAAAAAGAATAAATAGACGTCTTGGGCTTCATTCTCGGGCATCCAGATTTGATGAATTGATGATTGGTGATTCTTCTTGAGTATTTGTGGAGCCAAGTGGTCTGCAGATAATCAGTGTCTTTGGGAACGAAAACTCCCATTGATAGCAATTTTGAGGGTGTGCAATATCACCTGAATTATTGCAGCTTGGAGGTGATACTTCAGTCACTTCATTAGGGCAGAAATTTGTGGCCTAAGGCCAATTTTGAAGACATACAATTTTGGAGTTGGCTGGCATTAAAGATTTATTGTGGAATATTTTTATTTTGCTGGCTGCTACAGTAACGCTACAGTGCCGCGATTTGCTACAGTGCCGCGCTACAGTAGTCGCTACAGTACCGCGCTACAGTTCCGTGAATAGTACCCCGTGCTACAGTACTTTGGCCAAATTTGGTGATAGAGAACCAGCTTGTTGGGCATTGTCAGCTGTCAAAAAAGGGCAGATTGCATAGGGAAAGTCTGATAATTCAAACATCTGCAACAGGGACGGCCATTAGAGGAGTTCGGTTTAATTCAAGCAAGAGTCTTTTGGTATGGTATTTGTTTGCTACATCAAGGCACACTTCCCTTGGATGATGGAGATGAATTTTGATGGTTGAGAAGAGATCAAGAGCTGCAGATTATTTGATTTTAATATTCAGTCCAGATCAGGAAGGTTATTGATGGCTTCATAAATTTATTAACAGAGGTCAGATCTGAGAAAGCAAGGGCGACCAGCTGGGGGCGATTTTCAGCAAGGAAGACGGAATAAATCTGAAATAAAGTTTGGAAGCTTGTCAGTGGATAAGACAGCTAGGCACTGTCTCCTTGAAGGCATAATCATTGCATATGGTGAGAATCGAACTAGTCTTCCAAGCAAGCAACCATGCGTTCTCCAGGTTCTTATCAGCCATCATGTAGTTTCAGTTTGATAGTGAATTGTCATTGTAATATCTTTGATTAGTATTGTAGGTCGATCAAACAAAGAGGTAGATAATTTTCAATAGTCATAGTGCTGCTGTAAGTAGACATTTCTTCAAAATTGTATTCATCATTGCAATCTTCAGACTTACTATAGAGTACAGAGCTGCTGTAGGTAGCTATCTTGCATTTCAGACTTGGCTTTATTTTGTAACACCATTATATGCCAAGAGTCTTGGTCTGTTCATGTTGAATTCAAATGAGAGATTGCATTTGGGAAACTATATATGACTGTTCATGCATCAATTGTATCACCTTAATTGAATGCCTGCAAAGTGTTTGGAAAAATGCCAATAAGCTGTAGGTGCATGTTTCTAGAGGAAGAAAAAATCATATATGTATTTTAAATGATCATAATTAGTCATTTATGCATTTAGTCTATAGTGCAAGCATTGAGCATTGAATTACAGGAAATTGAAACACTTTAAAGTCACTTTTATCAAGCAAACATCAGACTGTAACCACGTACCAGCAAGTTGAAGGTTTCATTTGAAGTGTTTGACGAAATTCATTGAGCCTTCAATCGACATTTTGCAACCAGATTTGAGCAGGCTCATTACAGTGGTATCAGAGCGGTTTCCTGCCATCCTTTGGGTCAGAAATTGTCTTCATTTATGCAACAAAGTGACAGGACTAAGAGGTATACAACTAGAGAAGAAAGAAAGCAAACTCAAGACACTTCATCAGCAGCTGTTGCAGCAAGACACCAAGAGATTGGTGACACCATGGAAGAAAGAAGAGAGGATGATCCCCCTAGAAATGAAAGGAGGAATAGAGATAGAGGAGAAGAATTGTTGGAAAGAATGGCCCAAGCATTTGAAGGATTTTCAGTTTCCTTGCAGCAGCAAATTCAACAAAACAGAGTTATTTTGGAAAATAGAACAAGGAACAACAGGGATCAAGATGATGACAGGAGTGTAGCAGGATCAAGGAGAGTACAAAGAGCATCTTCTCGCACTGCTGATAGGCCATCACGACCTACCTTCTTAAGGGAAGAGCGTGCTGCAGAAGAGAATGTGGAAGTTGTTGAGGAGCCTACCTTTGCTGATGCATATATGGCTGCTCATGATGAATGGCAACTATTGACACCAGAAGCCCGAGAGCTCATGCACTTCGATCGTTTTGTGCAAACAAGGATGGACTACTACAGGTCTCGACAGGAGAGGAGACCTAGGAATCAAAATAAGGATGTCAAGCAGGCTACTAATAAGCTTACATTACCTATGTTCGATGGAAGTGGCAAATCTACAGCACAGTCATGGATTCATAAGTTGGATACTTTCTTGGCTCTTCGACCCATGACAGAAGAGGAAGCCATCAAGTATGCCACTTTGCATTTGGAGGGTGCAGCGCACGAATGGTGGTATCATGGGTTAGTCACATTGCAGCATAATCAGATCACATCTTATCAGGAGTTTGTGGATAGATTGGTGGAACGCTTTGACAAGAAAGACCCAGAATCATACTTCAGAGATTTGGCTCAACTCAAGCAAGTTGGGAGTTTGGAGAACTACATTGGGGACTTTCAGAGATTGTCAGTAATGGTTCCCAATATCTCAGAGAGACGACTGGTGGTGTTATTCATGGAGGGCTTATTGGAGCCTATGCGAGGATGGATAAAAGCCTTTGATCCTCCTACTCTTCAGGAGGCAATGAAGAAGGCTAGGAGCATGGAGTTCGCAGCACCAAAAGGAAAGAGCTCTCATAAGGATGTCCCTTCAACAAGCAATGAGACTCCTCAACAATCAGACAAGAAAACGAAATCAGCACCTATGATGGATGAGGAGACACGAGAAGAATTGAGGAAGAGAAAATTATGCTATTGGTGCAAGGAGCCTTACAACAAGGATCATGATTGCCCATTGAGGCCTAAGGGCAAGGCAAACCGTTTCATGTGGGCATACTTTGAGGACTCCGATTCTGATGAGGTGGATCAGCACGTTGCTTTAGAACTTGATCAGGAGGAGAAGACTTCTGCTCCCATGGCATATATTGCCAATGTTCAGGATGAGACCACATTCAGGTTCAGAGGGACAGTTGATGGACAACGTTGCATCGCTATGCTTGATACGGGTGCGACACATAACTTTATTAATGGAGATTTTGTAGCTCGGTGCAGACTTCAGGTTGAGGATTTTGATGGATTCAGAGTTCGAGTAGCGGATGGGTATACTCTCGCGTGCACCAGGAAGGTTGCTAATCTCACCTTGAAAATGAACAACTATGAGTTACATTCAGATTTTTATGTGGTCAACATGGGAGAAATGGACATAGTT
Source organism: Sequoia sempervirens (assembly GCA_007258455.2). Classification (NCBI taxonomy): domain Eukaryota; kingdom Viridiplantae; phylum Streptophyta; class Pinopsida; order Cupressales; family Cupressaceae; genus Sequoia; species Sequoia sempervirens. Next base: position 1,314 of record VDFB02150173.1, on the reverse strand, counting down.
TTGGGAATGAAGTGGCTCCAGGACTTGGGAGTATTTACCCTCGATGTACCTAAGATGGAAATGTCCTTTGAGGTTGATGGTAGGAGGCACGTATTGAGGGGTATTACGGATGGAGGCTTGCATTCTATCAGAGGACTGGACAGTAAGAGGAAGAAGAAGGTGATTCAGGAGAAACATGAGATGATTCTCAATCCATTGTTCGAAGTGGAAGCCGCTTGGTCATACGACAATCCACTCTATGATGAGGATAGCTCTCTTGATTCCAATCTTGAGATGAGCATTGTTGATAGTATTTGTGATCCTACTAGTGCATCGGGATTGCAAATAGGACTCACAGAGGAGATTTCGGAGGTGTACATAGTGAGGAGTGCTTACAGCTTCATTTTTTATTCTCATGTACATGACCTATTCAGGATGCACAATTCAGATGCACATATGATGGATAGTTTGGATGATAGTTTATCTTGCGCGAAGTTTGGAGGCAAGGATGATCAGTCTCTTGGCTTGCTTCCACTTGAGGCCTATATTTCTGCGGCACTTGGTGATGGTATTGAGTTGGTACGACAGTTTCAGTTTGAGCAAATGTTGCAGAAATTGTTTGGTGATGACAGGGACATTATGCAGTTCTTCTTGTGGGATCCAGGTGGTGAATTGCTTGAGGACAAGCAATTTCAGGAGGGGCGGACTGTAATGTCCCCGTTTTGGAGGTAATTCGATTTAATTAATTTAATTAATTAAGTTGTCCAAAATAATGAATATTTTATGAGGATGACTAATTAATTATTTTAATTAAATAAATAAGTGGTATTAAGTTAATTATTTATAAAGTTATCAAATAAATAAATATTAAAAGATAACTTTATATTTAATTAATTTAATAAAGTGACTTGAATTATAAAATATTTTATAAAGTCACTTAATAAATAAAATAAAATAATGTTCTAGAAGTTTCTGGAGGAAGTGGAGAAAAAGAATAAATAGACGTCTTGGGCTTCATTCTCAGGCATCCAGATTTGATGAATTGATGATTGGTGATTCTTCTTGAGTATTTGTGGAGCCAAGTGGTCTGCAGATAATCAGTGTCTTTGGGAACGAAAACTCCCATTGATAGCAATCTTGAGGGTGTGCAATATCACCTGAATTATTGCAGCTTGGAGGTGATACTTCAGTCACTTCATTAGGGCAGAAATTTGTGGCCTAAGGCCAATTTTGAAGGCATACAATTTTGGAGTTGGCTGGCATTAAAGATTTATTGTGGAATATTTTTATTTTGCTGGCTGCTACAGTAACGCTACAGTGCCGCGATTTGCTACA